>RQOL01000699.1:6530578-6555503 GCA_013076295.1 Sanderia malayensis | reverse complement strand
TACCCTACAATACATACCCTACAATACATACCCTACAATACATACCCTAAAATACATACCTTACAATACATACCCTACAATACATACCCTACGATACATACCTTACAATACATACCTTACAATACATACTTTACAATACATACCCTACAATACATACCCTACAATACATACCTTACAATACATACCTTACAATACATACCTACAATACATACCTTAGAATACATACCCTACATACATACCCTACGATACATACCTACAATACATACCCTACAATACATACCTTACAATATATACCTAGAATACATACCCTACGATACATACCCTACGATACATACCCTACGATACATACCTACAATACATACCCTACAATACATACCCTACAATACATACCCTACAATACATACAATACAATACATACCCTACAATACATACCCAACGATACATACCCTACAATACATACCCTACAATACACACGACGCCACATTTCTAAAGAAAGTAAAGGTGGGAGGTCGAATCTTCCCCCTGCCATGCGATCGCCCGCGCCCACGCTGCCCCCCCTGAAAGCCGCTTCCAAAAGTTGATAGCTTCAGTGTGAAGTTTGAAAAAAAAGTTGCCTTCAAAAATTTAATCAATCCTGGAAATTTAAACTCAATCTGTAATAAAAAATATATCAAACTGTAGCTAAGGAAACAGCGAATCCGATAAATATATTCAGATTTCTTAACAGTGTTGTTTTGAATTTTAAGAGAGTATTTAGTGCAGCCCAACACAAAAGCCGTGAAAAAATTTATTCATCAGCCAACTTTAAAACACAAAAATTCCCCTAACTTGGTCAAAATTTGTCCATTTGAACTCAAATTACAGCAGCATGAAGCTAATACCTTGGCAAATAAATATCGAAAGTATTGGGTGCATATGAAAAGCTTTTCGCAATTTTAGTTGTAAATTTTTGAAGTCCAAGACATGATTTTCTTGACCAAAAATGGCAGTGAAATCAAACCCTGCAAAAAATATCATTTCAAACACGATTCACCAAGTTTCAAATTAAATTAACGTGGCCAATTTTTGTCCTACAGAACCCACGAAATATCAACATGAAGCTAATAGCTTGGCGAACATTTATCGAAATATTTGGGTGAAAAAACAAAGTTTTGGCAGGTTAAAATGATTTTTCGCAAATGCAAAACACACGCGTGTTGCTTGAAAATTTCGTGTTTTCCAGCAAAATCCAAACTCGGCTAAAACTGTCCAAAAACAGAGGAAAATCAACAAAACAAAAAAAACAAAGCCAGATAACTTTAGTTCTTGTGTAAATAAACAGTTATCGAAAGTTTAAATGGAGAAAATCGGCCAGAACGACCCGAGAAAATCAAAATTGTCTTCCTGTTTGGTTAGGCCCTCGAGCCGAAAGAAAAACGTGAGGTTAAACAAAACAAAACTCGTGCTATTTCAGCCAAAAACAATGAATAAAGGAAATACCTTGAAATAATTGTCCACACTTGTCTCCACAGGTCTTGACAACAATTGACACGTCTTTACAATTGATTTCCGGCACGTATTCACGTTTAAACCCGAGCAACTTGCCGCCCGTTCAACTAAAAAAACACGTGCTTCTCCCTGCTCGTTTTGCATCTCATTAACTCGTCCTCGGAACTTTCTAGAAAGTCGGAACACAAAATGGGCCATAACTCCCGAACCGCTTGGAGTAGAAATTAGCCACATACTTTACTGTCATCAGCACAATGCAGCGATCATTTCTATACCGATTTGCACCCTTATTGAGCCCCCAAAAAAAAGCCTTTATGGATACAACGAAATTCCTTTGATCCCATTGTTCGAACGTCGATTGTTCAAAAGACAATGGCATTGTTCACAGTCGGCGGGTCACGTGTCGACGTAGATTATATATATTAGACTAGCCGGGGGCGCTCGCATACGCTCGCTTCCCGGAGCCCCCCAAGCAACAAAAGTTTAATGTGGTTGGCGCACTTCGTGCGCTGCATTCGCTAACGCTCATGCCCTTTGCCACCCCACGTACAGTGGTTTGGCTCTCCCTCGCTCCCCTGTCTATCTATTGTCACGATTGTAGTGTTTAACATGCATGGAAATTAGTTTTAGCGATCAGCCTCGTTTTCATTTGAAAATCCTCGTTTTCATCAGTTAAGCCTCGTACTGATGGTATAATAGATAAGATGCAAGATGAAAGTTTGTTATGTTGTAGGGACAACAACAATTAGCCTGCTATTAGTTGAGTGCATGTATGGACACTTGGCTGTGGTACTTTGTCAACCTAATACAAACAGTAAAGGAACATCTATGATTAGCATCCAGAATTGAAATTAATGTTGACTTACAGAGGTATGGTTTTGTTTCCATGATAAGATGATATTGATGCATTGGACTTTGACAAATCAATAGGTATGAAGTCTCCAATACTTGCATTTGTATAATGATGTACATCAGTAGATCTACAAAGTGAAAGAGACAAATTATATTCTATGTAGTATGTTGGTATAATACTATCAAGGTTAATAAGGAATTAGATTTGGATAAAATAGCCCTTGTGAGCTGAATATGTTGTTATTGAAAAATTGCTCTTTCATAATTAGCGACTTTGTTTAAGTGGAATAACAATTGGGACTTTCTTCACTGTATTGTAACGTAGAATTAAGTATATATTAAAAGCCCTCATAGCAAAAAGTAAGTTTGACTCAAGTAACAATAGTTTCCTTTCCTTCACATGATTAAGAGGGTCCATTTAATGTGGATGAATAAATATAAATGAGGAATTTGAAAAAGGCTGCTTTACACCATGTGCTGTTTGCTGGTTTGGTTATTATAGGATAGCAATCAGCACTTGGTAAACAATAGGATACAATAGGAAGGTGGGGAAATTTATGGATCTGCCTGAATATAGGTCACAGAGAGGATCACATCTAAAAAGGAAGTTCAGAAATAATCTTAAATAAAGAGAGAATCTGTGGAGTTTAATTTTCCTTTGATGTTGATTCAATGTATCTGAATATAAAAACAAATAAAGAAATCAATATTATTGAGTATGACATTACAGACAAAACAGATCATTTAATGCAATTGCCATGAAAAAGCTTTATTAAATGAAATGAAGTACAACGATTTCTACGGCTGGGATTGGTTTTACATTAGTTTGAATCATATAGAACATAAGGATAAGCACCTGTTACCGTGGATAACCAAAGCAAAAGTACTTCATAATCATCATCAATGGGATGGGAATTGCATGGTGAAAGGAGTTTCATAGGAGTATTGGGCTTGGCTGTTGGTAAGGCAAAGAAGGCAGCCACAAAGTGAAGAGAATCGTCAACGAAAAAATTATAACAAAATTAAAGCCACTGAAACATGTGGGTACAGCATTAAACACTCTTTCCGAAATCATTAAATATAAAGAGCCATGAAACATAAGCGGAGTTGTCAATTTTGGCCTGACTGAAGAAACTATATGTTAACAATGAGTGAAATACAATTGGCCTAAGCAACTATATGGGAACTTGAATGGGGTGAAACTAAAAATAAAGTTTACTTACTCCTGAGCTGCGGCAAAATGAATGTTTTTCTCAGCTTTACTTTCTCTTATTTCAGCATCAAGTTCCATTGCAATCCAAGATTTGGGAAACGAATATTCGGACAGCACAACCACAACCAGCATGAGAAATTGCTACGTTGACGAAACATAGCATAAATCAAAATCACACAACAAATTCTATTGTTATGCCGTCTCGTTTTGACGTAGTTATTTGATTGAGCTGGATTGGCTAACAATCAACCCAACCCAAGAGAACTCAACTCAACTGAACAAAGAACATGTGGCAAGGCAATGCGTCCTTCCTTTCATCTTTTCTGTTCTGTGTGAGTGGGTCACTGGAGATGGTAAGTAGGTTTTCCAGATCGTATTGTATCATTGCGATCTTTCAGGTTACATCTTTAAAATAATCTATAGCGTTTCTGTGAAGGTTTTGATTCATTTTTCTAGCGTATATAAGATTTTAGCAAATATAGTATTTGACCACGAATCCCTTGAGAATAGGCCACATTTGAGAAAAACGAATGATACATTGTTCGCATTGGAAAATGAGATACGATTCTGTGCTACTTACGTTTTATTACATGTATTATTCGTGAATTTTAGGTACTATCTGTGCTACGTATGGGATTTGTGTGGTGCGATGTCAATGCAGGCAATTTTTGACTGTTCTTCAGGTAAGTATATTGAATTATATGAGATCATTATGCATCCCAAAGGCCACATCTAGTTCATTTATAAAGACGGGTTTTTGAAATACATTTCTTGTAAATTTTTAGGGTTTGTGTCACAGCATGTCCAAGAAGAGTGTTGGTGGTAAATATTTGTTGGCGGAATGCATCGTTTTTCAAAGGTAATAGTCTTGTTATTATTTTTGCAATGTTATTATTATTAATTATTATTCTAATTTATCGTTGTACACAATTTAACAAAACAAACAAATAACAGGGAAAGAAAACGAACAAAAGACAAACATGAACACAATTACAGTTACAATTACTTTTTGTGAATGTTTGTGCCCCTCACCAACGACAATATTTCTTGTGTTGGCACATCTGCCCACATGCACCTGGTGTGTGCTTGTATTTCTTTTTCTTTTCTTTTTTTTTGTGATTTTTTGTGTTTTTTGAAGCTTGTTTTTGTAATGATTTTTATATTTATTTGATCAGATGTCCTGTAGAGAAGAACACATTGGTACAGAAGGAGTTAAAAGTAAGCAATATGTTATACACACAGATGAGATGGGAATTTTGCATTGCAACTTACGCTATTTCATCCTTTGTCAAATATATATTAATTTATTAATATATCAATATATCACTACTCTCTTCATATGGGATGAAGCTTCCATTAATTATTATATATTGTATTATTTATTGGTATGTTTCACAGATGAGATGGGAATTTTGCATTGCAACTTACGCTATTTCTTCCTTCGTTAGATGCCTGCCTTCAGTGCTTACAAAGTGAAATTTTGTGTTTCTTTTGATGGCATTGAATTTGAAGGCGCATTGCCTTTTTAGTGATGCAATATCACTAAAGTCGATTAGCTAGGATTAATATGACAACAATATATTAAAAAGAGTGACTTGCATAGGATACAATTGTTTTCCTTGTAAAGCAATTTCATAATCTATGCATAATATTTATTTAGATTTATCAATATATGGATGAAAGTATTTTTCAATGTTACCTTGGTTTCTTCGCCACAATAAACCACTGTTGGTTCCTTTCCAACAGTGTTGGCAACTTCAGGCTGCACCGTTTCAGCATCCTCACTGTCAAGGACTTCAGCGTCCTCAGTCTGAACTGCTTCAGCATTGTCAGTCATGACAACTTCATTTTCAGTATCCATGTTGAAACTATATATAAATAAATTGTCATTGTCATTCAATGAAAGGTGAGTTAATAGGGTATCGGTTGTTTGAATTTGTCTGTACAGTTCTGTTGATGTTACAATAATATTTAATAATAATAATAATTATTATTATCTTTCTTACAATGAAGGGAAGAGACTAAAGACAGGCAGAAAACACAGAAATAAATTCATGAACTTACAGTATCAGCAAAAACTATCTATTTCAAGTGAACCTGTAAAGGATAAAATTGTTATTGTGATAATATCCACTGCACTGGCAATTGTGACATAAAATATAGCACTTTGAGCTTTTTTAAAGCTGTTTAGTTATAAATAGCCTGTATTTTTATGTGAAAGGAAAAGCAACATTAAAAATACATGTACTTACGTAAATTGTTGTTTTTGTTGTTGTGAGTTTAAAAAATTTTTTACGCACGCTAAGTCCTGTATGACGCAAGAGAAATTTTAAATTTCGCGCCGCTATTGTTGTTGCTAGGACGCCGAAATTCCCGTGAAATTCTGATGATAATAGTATTCGCTCCAGGACATTACGTGGTGCTGCATTGATTGCATTGTGATTGTAGATTTCAAGGGCAACAAAACTTGGAATTATGCGATAACTATTAGAATTACAATTGCGATGAGAATACATATAAGGAACCTAGCTGAGGGCCTAGTTGTTTAAGTTCGTTATTTTGAAATCTCTTTGACCACTCAGGTAGTTGTAAAAGTTTTTTAATTTTAAGTTTGGCATTTGGTGGACGTAATTAGTAGAGACGCAAGAAAAGCATTCAAATTCATCGTTTTGCTACGTGAAAAGATAAGAGGTTAACACATGAAGAAGCTTCATATAATGTAAAAGTACTGAAAATCAATGGAACGGGCTTCCTAATTTTAAATAGTGCGGAAATATTAATATACTAAAAATTAAAAGATGCATTAGTGATTTGGCCTGTAGTAGTAAATGTTCCTTAAGTTTTCTACCTTATACATGTAGGTTCCTTATAAAAAAGCTTGTCACTTCAAGTTGCCATTATGTTGTAATTGTTGTGAGGATTCAATAAGTTTCTGTGCTTGCATGTTAATTGTATGGGAAAGCTGTTTATGATATAAGACACATTGTAAGATGGTAGTACAGTTCATGTAATACAGTGTCTACATACTGAAAACGTAAGCAAGTGTCAATGATATATACAATTGGAATGTTGTTGATTAAAAAAAAACAGAAATACTTTGTGATGCACTTCCACAGTGAATGAATGAGGAGACATCATACACTATGAGGTTCTGGTTAAAAAGATATTTACAATGGGAAACTTATCATGCAAGACTCTCAATATTCAAGTAAGATAACAAAGACATATTTATGCAGATATAGATTATTAAAATGCATTAATACTGTTTGCTTGTGTGGTAACAGCCATCTTAGCTTGTTTTGTCCAGTGTAATGGAGGTTTCTATCAGTGATTGATACAATGTATGCTTCCCACTAAATTTGAAAATATTGTGCTGTATGTGAAATCATTGCCGTCTGTTCCTGGCACACTGAGTTTATGACAACAATCTGCCTGATAAGGAACATCATTAAGTGACAATGAGGAAGAATTAAGTACCTGTAGGTTTAGAATACTGTAAGTGATTTGTTAAGAAAACATTTAGTGGTAGTCAATGTAGAAATATTATTGAGCCCTTATTTATTGAGTCTGCTTTTTAAGCAAGGTGCATTAATTGATTCATATGGAACAGAGAGCATCATACCTTGAATATTATACCTGACTTGGGAAATAATCTGAAGAGAACACTTTGAACCATTGATTGAATTTTCCATTGCCTTTGACTAAATGAATCTGTATAAAAATAGGAAAAGAGTATTAATGAGTGTGGTAGACAAAAGAGATATGCAATGCATGTGCAATGAGGAAGGTTGTAAGTAAATAAAGTGTGGAATTTTCCCAGGGCTTGAACTTGACTTTCACTGGTTTCCTTCATGTACATTACAACAATTAAACATTTTGGATAAACAGAAATTGAAAGCAGGTTCATGTTGGGATATCAATGGGCTTTGCTTGTAAAACAAAGAAGGCAGCCAAAGTCAATAAATTGGTCAGAAACTATATTCACGAAAATAAAGACCCCAGGAAGATATTGGTAGAGCAATGCACACTTTTCTGAAAAAAGTAGTGAAAAAAACATTGGAAAATTTTAGTATTCTGGCCTAACAAAGTATATGTAAACCGTGAGTAAAGTAGAAATGGCCTAAGCTAAGCAATTTCCATACAACATATCAAATTAAAAGGGATGAAAATGAAAATATACATTGTTGACCTCTGATTCATAGCAGCCTAGTTGTCTGCTTTAAGTCAGTAAGGGTATACATGAGCTTTATTTTCTCTTATTTCAGTATATGAAATTCGCTTATATCTAAATATCCATTGTTTGATTGTCCAAAATGAAAATGAACCTGACTTACCTTTGGTGAACAGCAAGGTAGTTGTTTCCTTTGAGCCAGGAAGGCTTTATGAGGTATAATTTCATTGAGTTCAGCAACAAAATCTGACTCGATGCCATTTGTTGGCAGACAGAAACTTTGACCCGACAGGCAACAATAGTGCGATGATGAGACATAACATAGATGAAAATCATACATAGACAGCACAAAGGCGTTTGAAATGGGAGACAGAAGTCTCGCCTCGTTTCAATGATATTAGGAGAAATGCATCTAATTAAAAGATCGGATGATTTACAATGGAGATTAAATACACAAATATATGAATATTGAAACTGTAACGATGGATAAATGACAGTCCTGGCAATCTTCTATTGAAAACGTAAATCGCTAATTAAAAACCTTATATTAATGCGGAAGATCTGAAAGATATACAATACAGTACAAAAAACATGTTTTGAAAGGACGTGGATAGATATTTGTATTGTATGCGAAGTACGAATGTAAAAGGTTGAGTCATGATAGTCTACTATTAAAATTGGTGAATTGTCAATATCCATAAAAATTGATACATACAATCCGTAGTTCAGTTGCAAAATTGATTGGTTAAGCGACGTCTTTAGGAAAATGACAGTACCTCAATTTGGATTCTTCAATAGCACTTCACTCTCAGCAAGCATACATCTCTGCCACGGCGTGAATGTATTCTTTCAATAACCGCGGTCGTTTGTTTTGAGGATTACGTTTGTACATAGCAAAAAAAAGAATAAGATTGCCGGTTACATTAGTTAAAAGCTCGAACACCAGCGTCAAGGAGTAACCTTTGTTCGAGTTTTCCTTGTTGGTGAAAAGTGCAATTGAAATTTGGAAGTATATAACAGTAAACACTAAAGGGGCCTCTATAGCTTAAAGACTAAGTTTTCATGTATTAAAAGGAGAGGGGGGATGTTATTGATAATGCGATGCTTTACAAAAAGTAACTATCCTTAAGGGACAACTTGCAGTTTTCACAGAGTAAGGAAATCCACTTTCCCATAGGCAATATCGGAGAAAATGGCAACGCATAACTCTTAATAATCGGGCGCTACGCAGGATTCAGGACTGTGCCGACTGCTGTGTGTGGTGCAGTCACCCCTGGACATGTGGATGGTGTAATGTCCAGTTGGTCTCCGCAGATCAGTGTTATCTAGAATGAATTCATTCTAGAAGGGTGCCGTAACGGCTGTACATCACACTTATGTGCGACGTGATCTGCGTTGACACACAATACCCGTACCCTTGAATGTGTGTATGTGCGTTTTGGTAGGCAGCCCTCTGTAGAGCAACTGTGCAGATGGTCGCTCTAGGATGAAGCCTTTACAGGACTTCCTGGAAAACAATGTTCTTTGTTTTCCTGTGTGTTTCCTCTGGAGGTATACTTTGAGCCCGTTAAATGATGTTGCTCTGGACATGGCCACATATAATTGACCATGTGTGAACACGGGCTCAGGTAAATACAAACCAACATACCTCAGGGATTGCCCCTGTGCCTTGTTGATTGTCAAGCAGTATGCAAGTCTGACTGGAAACTGTCGGCGTTTCATTTTGAACGGCATTTCCGTGTCCTGAGTGGAGACTGTGATCTTGGGAATCATGACCCGTTGTCCTCTGTGCTCCTTGGTAATGATCTCTGCTGTGATCACGTGACGTCGCAGATGCCGAACTATGAGTCTTGTTCCGTTGCAAAGACCTTTCTTTGGATTGAGATTCCGCAGAAGAATGATCGTTGCACCAACCTAATGCAATGAATATTATTGTGATTAATGACGCCTTTTTTATGGTGCACCCTTTGCACATAATAATTGAATGCTAATAGGATGAAAGATTGTAATCTTCCTACCTTGAGTTTAAGTCTGTGCAAGGCATTCCATTCGGAGTGAGTTGGTTGAGAAATTCAATGGGGTAGGCCTCTTCCTCATCTGGATCGTCTGTGACAACACTGTCTGTGCTGTAATAAGTTCTTTCGGCTGTTTGAAGTCTGTCCAGAATTAAGTCGTTTACTTGATGTGATAAGTCATTCTTTGGAGTCAGACAACAGCGTTCAGACATTGTTACAGGATCCATCATTAGGTGTGAATCTGGTGTGTTCGGCCTGGGAAAAATGAAGTTCAGCATGTCTTCTTTAGACGAAGTGCATATCTGTTGTGGCAGAATTACGTTGTCCAGTGCATCGTGTGCTTCTTGCTTGTTGCCAAGTCTGAGAAGCCATTCTGAGAATTCACGGTATGAATCATCTTGAACGGCTCTCATGTTGGTGTGTAAACGATGCTGCTGAAACTTTGTCCATAGATCAATGATCTGGTGTGATTTTAGAGTCTCTGCTACAATTCTTTCCCTTCCTGCTTTCGTGACGACAGGTAGAACTTGTCTGAAGTCTCCCCAAGTAGCATGAACTTGCCACCAAATGGTCTGTCGACATGTGTAATGTCTCGAAGCAGTCGGTCGACTGCTTGTAATGCAAGTGCGGGAATCATGGAAGCTTCATCCCATATGAATAGGGTAGTTTCGCGCAATACCTGTGCTCTCCTGCTCTGTCTCTTGACATTACACGTTGATTCAGCTTGAAGTGGTATAGGAATTTGAAAGGTAGAATGTGAAGTTCTACCATTTATGAGCAGTGTTGCAGCAATTCCTGACCACGCCATGCACTGAACTTTATGTCCATTGGCTTGCAGATTGTGAACCAACGTGTTGTAAAGGAAAGTTTTGCCGGTTCCAGCCGGCCCGTCAACAAAGTGACAGTTCTGTTCGGATTGCGCGTTGATAGCATCAGTGATTCCCGTGTATATGGCTCGCTGTTCAGGGTTCAATGCGGCCAGCATTCGTTCTCCTTCCTCTCTGGCATTGCCAACATCATGTCATCTTCCTCTGTAATAATAAGTGAAATATATTGCAATAAAATTGGAAAGAAAGCAGGAGAATAAATGTCCAAAAATACGTAAATGCCCTTGTCTGCACGATGTTAGAATACATTATTATATTCGTACTAATACAGTACATATTTGAAATAACACATTAGTACCTCGTTCAGGAATGACATAGTCGGCTGGAAGTTGAGGAAGGTCAGCATAATTAGTGATCGATTGACCATGTACTTTCAAGCTATGGCCATATCTGGATGATTGAGTTGGTCACGTCGTACAAAATCTTCACTCAATGCTTCTTTGAACATGTTGAAGAGTGCTGCGATATCAGAAGGTGTTTGAAAAAGGAGTAATGTTGCAAACGACTGTCTCAGTTGTATTGGCATGTTAAAAATAACTGCCTCCTCCAAACAGCGTATGATTTCAGCATCATCTTCCAAGAGACCTAGAGCTAAAGCTGCGTCTTTGAAGGAATTGCATAGGTTTCCTTCTATCGTGCGAAGATCTTCAAACGACGTGGCACCTCGTTTATGGCAGTGCGATCTTTCGGAAATCGTTTCTTGCATTTGTTATTCTCCATGCAAACACATCCGGGGTTTATATCACCGCATGGTCCATGTGTCATGTGCTTCAGTACCAATTTGTGATATCTTGTATCCTGTGGGTCCGGAATTTCAGCTGATATAAGTCGATCTACCTGTAGGTTTCGAAGGAAAATGGAACATGTAAGTTCTAGACATGAAATGGATTGCGTTTTTACTAAGCAATACAACTGATGATAATATTTCCTACTCAATAATAAATCTACAATAAATCTATCTTCTACTCTATAATAAATTATTGCTATAGATGTTACCTCTTCAGGTGTTCGTGGTCTATCGGCGTCAGAGAGGAACAGAATCATGTGAGCGTGTGGTAGTCCTCTCTTCTGAAATTCGATGACATATACATGTGCAATAGTGTGTCCCAGAATGTGCTTGTGAAGGACATCTTCCAGTAGTTCTTGTAGTTTCAGTTGAAATACTCGTGTGACGATGTCAGGCCGGTCATTTGCCTTCTGATGTGGTAGAATGTTTTCTGAAATCTCCTTCCATTTGGGATTGGCCGTCATGGTTAGGAAGATGTCAGGTTTGCCGTCCTTTCTCACGATAGTCATTGCATCTTGAAAGTTCTGGTACATATTTCGTTGACTGCCTGAAAAAGATGAGGGAAGTATGACAACACGACCGACATCAATATGAAGGGGTTCATGGGGATGGTTTGCCCTGGCCATTTGATTTTCGATTTCAGCCCTTCTGTTCAGGTGATCCATCAGGCCTCGATAACTGTCAGCACGTAATTGCCGTTGATTGTGCAAAATCCAGTTGAGCTTGTTTCCTTCTATTTTGGTGTATGCGTCCACCAAATATTGTTGAAAGAGAAGTGTTGCCCTGTGGATGGTGGACAGTTGATTTCTGACTTGTATTCGGTACGAATAATATTCGGCAATTGTGAGTCTGACACAGTGGTTTCGATCAGGATTTTCCTGGTCTTGTCCTCGACGTGCAGGTAGACGTTGAAGGTCCAAGCTGTAACCCCGATCACCCTGAAAGAACAATAATGGATAGGTTAGAGGATCCGAGACGGGATCTAAGGCATTAATCTTCATAAGATTACCACGCCTTGTTCGAATTTGAAGCTCTCTATCCTCTGGATTAGGAGCACCGCCATTGCGTGTAGTGTACACTGCTGCAATTTCTCTGGCAGTAGGATTGTCATATCTTCGATCTTGTTCTGGGCGACCGGTAACAATCATCTTGAACGTGGGAAGTGGCTGATCATTGGCAATAGCTTGCTGCCTTTGCTCTTCCAGTACTTCTCCCATTGTTTTAAAATGTTGAGCAAAGCGATTTACTGCCATCAATTCGTTTTGCAGCAGCGCCACCATGTCTAAGTCCAAGTTTTGTTCTCTGGCTGTGTTCTGGCGTTCTTGCAGTGCTTGTTGAGTGTCCATAATATATAATTCTGCATATTTTCTGGACCTGTCGGTTTCAGTTACCCCTGTTGAATGCAAGGAAACATTGTGAATTGACATTCGTTATATCAACTGTAATTGTCAATGCAGCAAGTGCTTTGTAGTGCTTTGTTGCGCCTTGATTTTCGATTAGACAACTCTTGATATTCAGGCAAGGATATAGAGTTAATTCATTGTAGATTGGGCGGGAAAGGACGTGAGCATTCTGTTAGCATCCGTTTCATCACGTGAAGCTATTATATGAAAATGTAGCATAATATAAGAGATAAGAGACGGATGTTATATTTACCTGTCATGTGGTATGCTTTTCCATGTATGGTGATGACTGGTGGTCCTGCATTAGCGTGTCTTACAACGTTAGCTGTCCAGGATGCCATTGCCATTAGTGAATTGTATCTATGGAAATTTTTGAGAAAATATTTAGATTCATCAGTAGTTCCAGTGTACAAATGCATCACATTTGCTGGGGGTGGTTGAATGAGATAGAGAGTTATTAATCCTCCATACAACATTTGTTGTATTGCCTTCTGGAGTTGAGTTCCTGTCGAAGTACTTCGCTTCACAGTGAATACATGTTCTGGTCATTCTGCCAAGATGATGAGGCATTGGGGAGAATTGAGGAATTTCAAGAATAGGTTGATTACTTCCCTTTCTTGATGCTCGATGGGTTGGGGGACATCATCTTGGTGTTGTGGTTGGATTTCCTGTTGCAGTTCAACTTCTTGTGGTTGTACCGCTATTTCATTCTCTTCATTCTCATTTTGAACATTGGCTTGCAATTGCATAGCAGCAGGCAATATTTGTGGATCCTGAAATGCAATGCAATGTAAGTTAATATAATTCAATCATGTGTTTTGAAATGCATAAAACTGAAACTTGTGAAGATATGTCTATTTCGAGAGCAAAATAGCTTCATGAGATGGTCCTATGGAGAATGACTGGTGTATTTTAAGCCAATTGTGATGGTAGTCTGTTTTACCTGATTATCATGTGGAATGGAATGTGTTGTTCACGTTGATTTCATCAGGTTGCGAGGGCCTTTCAATTTCATTATTTTCATTTTCATATGTGTTTCGGGTTGCATCTGCATTGGCCGTATCTGTTAATAATGAAAATGAAATGAAATTAGTTATTTTAGTTATTAGTTATTAGAAATTTTAATGTCATTACTGTGTGACTATGTAAATTGATATAAATATACATGGGAACTTATAATTATACATGTCTCAAGTAGGGAAATTGCATGAGGGATTTGGGTTATGGAAAATTGTGTTAATAATTTTCTAGTTAATAATTTTCTAGTTAATAATTTTCTAGTTAATAATTTTCTAATTAATAATGTTAATAGTTAAAAAGCTTGTGTTAATAATTTTCTTTTACCTCATTGTGAATTTGAGTTGATTTACATTAAGCATCTCCACATCTGCCGTTTGTATTGCTGCTTGACCTTCATGATTACGATTCAGAAGGGGTGGTTGCAACTGCATAACCATCGGCGGTACCTGCAGATGGAAAAATATTGATAATTTGGTTGATATAATAACTGGTTTGGTTTTGATTGTTGTTAATTTTAAATAGTTTTATAATATATAGTCTTTTATTTTGAAAAGATTAGCACAAATTATTGAGTTGTGTACCTGAAGTTGAGGGGCCAGTGCTGCAGGATATTGTAAGCCATTGTTTATTGGTTGTGGAACTGCTATAAGTCCGTAGTGGAAGCATCGCAGGTAGTTGCCATGGCACATACAATGCCTGCATCTGTGGATGATGAACTGGGAGTGGTTGATATTCTGGGGCTGGTTGCTGAGGGTATTCTTGCTGCAACTGGTGAAGATCATTCACTGCTCCCTGTACCGTATTATCGGGTGGTAAATCAGCAGGATGAGGCTGTTGGTTATTCGCACGACTTCGGCGATTTGCTTTCCGTAATTTATCGCAGCGCCTAATGCCGGTGATGTTTTTTCTGGCTTTTTTTGCATTTTGCAAGAGGTGGTATAAAAAGAAAAAAATGTGTTTTATATGCAAAATTAAGTGAAAATGTTAAAACTTGAAATAAGAGTGATTTTTGTGAGCAACTGGATGGGTTAATGTTGTTTTGTGGTGAACTGCAAGATAAAATAAATAATTTAAAACATAATTGTAAGAAATGTTTGGAATTACTCTTGATCGTTGAATGAAATTATTGGTTATTTTAAAGTTTGCAAGTAAAAATATTGCAGCACTTTATCTTGTCACCTACATCACTCTTTCTATTGTGTTCTTTAGCAACTAAAAGAAAGACAGTGGTGATAAAATATTAAGTGGAAAGGTTAATCATCTATTTCATGTTGAGAAAGAAAAATCCATAAACCTACATTTGATGTGTTTGTACAGGCTAGATTTTATTTGCATTGTGCAGTAAGTTTGCTTTGTATTGATCAGAAATTGTTGCAATTGTTATTACCACTTTAAATATAGTAGCTATGCTTCAGATTTGGGATATGAATGTGAATGACAGGGTGGGCATTTAATATTAATGAAATAGGCTTTGTATAGGAACAATTGTTGTCACACTCACGAAATATTCAGAGCAATCAACTTTTTTTGAAACCCTGTTTTTGCAAAAGAAGAAAGATGTTTCGGATGAATTGATTATCTTGAATACTTACTTTATAAAAAAATAGAAATAATTGAATATTTACTTTATAAAAAAACTTTACTTTACTTTACTTTTTCAATAAGAAAACTGGCTAGATATCAGCTAAGAAACCAGTTGAGCAATGCAGCAGGATATATAAGCAATGCTAAAAAAGGCAATGAATTGCGATGTAATGAAAGTAAAAGTTGCTTTAAAAAAGACGTGTCAGTGTATATAGGAGTGTTTAGGAAAGATAAATTTTGACATTCAACTTACCAATAACGAAGTAAAACGTTGTCGAGTTATCTTTTTGACAATAATTAATATATATTTTTTCTGGCAATTTTTTCAAACGTTAGACGTTGGGCAAAAAATTTTACATTTGCTATAGGAACAAAGTGAAGACGCAATTGCTATTTGGAATTCGCGCCAATTTGAAAGCATTGTAGCCTCTATTCGGCGCATTGCCTCGTTGTTGCTCGTTATGAGTTGTTGTTGCTTTGCTTGATTTCATCAGCAGAGTTATGGAAGAGAACTTGTGCGTATAAAAAATGAATGAATTAGCGAACTTTATACATAATAACTACAAATGAATATTCGAGCTGAGCTGATATTATAGCTGTTATCAATATGATGGTGATGGATTTAACATGGGCAGTTAAACACAACAACAAATGACATGAATTTATTTATTATATTTAACAACCTTGATTTTGTGTCAGGGTTGTTAATGCTGCAAAAGATGCCTTTAGACAGGAAAGCCAATAATGACAGTAGGCCATGGAAGGTTCAGCAAAGGTAAGAAGGTAATCATACTAATTTTTTTGGCATGATGAATTCATGGGGTGCGGGTAATTAATGATTTGGAGTTAAAATAAATTACTTACATTTATAGACTTAAAGCCAGATGAAAAGAACTGAGATGAGCTAACATGCTATACAGTGTATTATATGATGACTTCTTGTTTCAGGTGCCCAAACATGAAGTGAATGGTTGTTGTTTGTGGTCATTCCTTGTGAACATTATTATAGCCAGGTGAGTTCATTTTAAGATTGTTAATTGAAGATCATTTGTTGAAAAAGAAGGACAGTGTCTGTTTTGCATTGATCTTTTTTGAAGAATTACAAAAGTTAGAAATTAGAAGCATTACATATTAACATTAACATACTTACTATAGATAATATACATAAATATATACGTCAATACACACCCTATATACTATATATAAATACTATACATAATATACATACCTTACTACATACCCCAGATACATACCCTACAACATACATACATACATACATACATACATACCCTACATACATACATACATACATACATGAGCCGGGCTCGGTCGCTTCGCTCCCTCCCCGGAGCCCGTCAAGTAAACAAAGGTTAATCTGGTTGGCGCGCTTCGCGCACTGCATTCGCTGCCGCTCATACCCATACATACATACATACACACCTACATACATACATACATACCCTACATTACATACCCTACAATACATACCCTACGATACATACCCTACATAATACCGTACAATGCATACCCGACAATACATACCCTACAATACATACCCTACGATACATACCCTACAATACATACCCTACAATACATACCCTACATAACATACCCTACATAACATACCCTACAATACATACCCTAAAATTCATACCCTAAAATACATACCCTACAATACATACCCTACAATGCATACCCTACAATGCATACCCTACAATACATACCCTACAATACATGCCCTACAATACATACCCTACAATACCTACCCTACAATACATACCCTACCATACATACCCTACCATACTTCCCCCTGGCAAGCGACCACCCAGTGCCCACCCTGCCGCCCCCCTAAAAGCTGTTTCTTCTGAAGGTGAAAAAATGAATTCATCAACGTACTTTAAAAACACTAAAACTTTGAAATTAAATTAACGTGGCCAATTTTTGTCCTACACACCCCACGAAAAATATCAACATGAAGCTAATAGCTTGGCAAACATTTATCGAAAGTATTTGGGTGAAAAAAACAAAGTTTTGGCAGGTTAAAAATTAATTTTCGCAAATCCAAAACACACGCGTGTTGCTTGAAAATTTCGTATTTTCCAGCAAAACCCAAACTCGGCTAAAATTGTCCAAAAACAGAGGAAAATCGACAAAAGAAAAAAAACAAAGCCATATAACTTTAGTTCTTGTGTAAATAAACAGTTATCGAAAGTTTAAATGGACAAAATCGGCCCAGAACGACCCGAGAAAATCAAAATTGTCCTCGTGCTTTGGTTAGGCCCTCTAGCCGAGAGAAAAAGGTGAGGTGAAACAAAACAAAACTTGTGCTATTTTCAGCCAAAAACAATTGAATAAAGGAAATACCTTGAAATAATTGTTCACCAATTGTCTCCACAGGTCTTGACAACAATTGAGACGTCTTTACAATTCATTTCCGGCACGTATTCACGTTTAAAACCGAGCAACTTGCCGCCCGTTCAACTAAAAAAACACGTGCTTCTCCCTGCTCGTTTTGCATCTCATTAACTCCGTCCTGGAACTTTCTAGAAAGTCGGGACACAAAATGGGCCATAATTCCCGAAACGCTTGGAGTAGAAATTAGCCACATAGTTTACTTCATCAGCAGAATGCAGCGATCATTTCTGTGCCGATTTGCACCCTTATTTGCACCCCAAAAAAAAGCTTTATGATATCAAGCCCCGCTCCTTTGATCCCATTGTTTGGTCGAAGGTTGCCATTGTTTTCTCGAACGTCGATTGTTCCGGAGACAATGGCCCATTGTTGAGCGCCGGTGGGTCACGTGTGATCACATTTTATTATATTTAGACTAGACGGGGGCCCGGTCGCTACGCTCCCTCCCCGGAGCCCCCCAAGCAACAAAAGTTTAATGTGGTTGGCGCGCTTCACGCGCTGAATTCGCTCCCGCTCATGCCCATACATACATACATACATACATACATACCTACATACATACATACCTACATACCTACATACATACATACATACATACATACATACATACATACATACATACATGGGCCGGGTTCGGTGGCTTCGCTCCCTCCCCGTAGCCCGTCAAGTAGACAAAGCGTAATCTAGTTGGCGCGCTTCGCGCGCTGCATTCGCTACCGCTCATGCCGATACATACATACATACCCTACAATACATACCCTACAATACATACCCTACAATGCATACCCTACAATACAAACCCTACAATACATACCCTACAATACCTACCCTACAATACATAACCTACAATACAAACCCTAGAATACATACCCTACAATACAGACCCTACAATACATAACCTACAATACATATACATACCCTACAATACATACCCTACAATACATACCCTACAATACATACCCTACAATACATACCCTACAATACATACACTACGATACATACCCTACGATACATACCCTACAATACATACCCTACAATACATACCCTACAATACATACCCTACAATACATACCCTACAACACATACCCTACATAACATACCCTACAATACATACCCTACAATACATACCCTACAATAAATACCTTACAATACATACCCTACAATAAATACCGTACAATACATACCCTACATACATACCTTACAATACATACCCTACAATACATACCTTACAATACATACCCTACAATAAATACCCTACAACACATACCTTACAATACATAACCTACAATACATACCCTACAATAAAAACCCTACAATACATACCCTACAATACATACCATACAATACATACCTTACAATACATACCCTACAATAAAAACCCTACAATACATACCCTACAATACATACCCTACAATACATACCTTACAATACATACCCTACAATACATACCCTAGAATACATACCCTACAATACATACCCTACAATGCATACCCTACAATACAAACCCTACAATACATAACCTACAATACATATACATACCCTACAATACATACCCGACAATACATACCCTACAATACATACCCTACAATACATACCCTACAATACATACCCTACGATACATACCCTACGATACATACCCTACGATACATACCCTGCAATACATACCTTACAATACATACCCTGAAATAAAAACCCTACAATACATACCCTAAAATACATACCCTACAATACATACCTTACAATACATACCCTACAATACATACCCTACAATAAATACCCTACAATACATACCTTACAATACATACCCTACAATATATACCCTACAATACATACCCTACAATACATAACCTACAATACATACCCTACAATACATACCTTACAATACATACCCTACAATACATACCCTACAATACATACCCTACATTACATACCCTACAATACATACCTTACAATAAATACCCTACAATACATACCTTACAACACATACCCTACAATACATACCCTACAATACATACCCTACAATACATACCTTACAATACATACCCTACAATAAATACCCTAAATACATACCTTACAATACATAACCTACAATACATACCCTACAATAAAAACCCTACAATACATACCCTACAATACATACCCTACAATACATACCTTACAATACATACCCTGAAATAAAAACCCTACAATACATACCCTAAAATACATACCCTACAATACATACCTTACAATACATACCCTACAATACATACCCTACAATAAATACCCTACAATACATACCTTACAATACATACCCTACAATATATACCCTACAATACATACCCTACAATACATAACCTACAATACATACCCTACAATACATACCTTACAATACATACCCTACAATACATACCCTACAATACATACCCTACATTACATACCCTACAATACATACCTTACAATAAATACCCTACAATACATACCTTACAACACATACCCTACAATACATACCCTACAATACATACCCTACAATACATACCTTACAATACAAACGCTACAATACATACCCTAGAATACATGCCCTACCATACATACCATATGATACATACCTTACAATAAATACAATGACGCAACATTTCTAAAGAAAGTAAAGGTAGGAGGTCGATTCTCCCCCCTTGTCAAGCGACCGCCCCGGGCCCACGCTGCCCCCTGAAAGCCGCTTCCGAAAGTTGATAGCTTCAGTGTGAAGTTTGAAAAAAAAGTTGCCTTCAAAAATTTAATCAATCCTGAAAATTTAAACTCAATCTGTGATAAAAATATATCAAACTGTAGCTAAGAAAACAGCGAATCCGATAAAAATATTCACAGTTCTTACCTGTGTTGTTTTGAGTTTTAAGAGAGTATTTAGTGCAGCCCAACACCAAAGCCGTGAAAAAATTTATTCATCAGCCAACTTTAAAAACACAAAAATTCCCCTAACTTGGTCAAAATTTGTCCATTTGAACTCAAATTACACAAACACAATGCTGATACCTTGGCGAATAAGTATCGAAAGTACTTGGGTGCATGTGAAAAGCTTTTGCAATTTTAGTTGGATATTTTTGAAGTTGAAAACATGATTTTGTTGATCAAAAATAGCCGTGAAATCAAGCCCTGCAAAAAATAGCATTTAAAACACGATTCACCAACTTTCAAATTAAATCAACGTGGCCAATTTTTGTCCTACAGAACCCACGAAAATATCAACATGAAGCTAATAGCTTGGCGAACATTTATCGAAAGTATTTGGGTGAAAAAAACAAAGTTTTGGCAGGTTAAAAATTAATTTTCGCAAATGCAAACACACGCGTGTTGCTTGAAAATTTCGTGTTTTCCAGCAAAACCCAAACTCGGCCAAAATGTCCAAAAACAGAGGAAAATCGACAAAACAAAAAAAACAAAGCCATATAACTTTAGTTCTGGTGTAAATAAACAGTTATCGAAAGTTTAAATGGAGAAAATCGGCCCAGAACGACCCGAGAAAATCAAAATTGTCTTCGTGTTTTGGTTAGGCCCTCGAGCCGAAAGAAAAACGTGAGGTGAAACAAAACAAAACTCGTGCTATTTAAAGCCAAAAACAATTGAATAAAGGAAATACCTTGAAATAATTGTTCACCAATTGTCTCCACAGGTCTTGACAACAATTGACAGTCTTTACAATTGATTTCCGGCACGTATTCACGTTTAAACCCGAGCAACTTGCCGCCCGTTCAACTAAAAAACACGTGCTTCTCCCTGCTCGTTTTGCATCTCATTAACTCGTCCTGGGAACTTTCTAGAAAGTCGGAACACAAAATGGGCCATAACTCTCGAACCGCTGGGGTTAGAAATTAGCGGAAAGCTTTAGTTTCATCAGCACAATGCAGCGATCATTTCATACCAATTTGCACCCTTATTGACCCCAGAAAAAAAGCCTTTGATGGCAACGCCGCTCCTTTGATCCCATTGTTTGGTCGAACGTCGATTGTTCAAAACAATGCCCATTGTTCACAGTCGGCGGTCACGTGATGTAGAATATATATATAGACTAGCCGGGGGCGCTCGCTACGCTCGCTTCCCGGAGCCCTCAAGTAAAAAAGTTTAATGTGGTTGGCGCACTTCGTGCGCTGCATTCGCTAACGCTCATGCCCTTTCCACCCCACGTACAGTGGTTTGGCTCGCCCTCGCTCCCTGTCTATCTATTGTCACGATTGTAGTGTTTAACATGCATGGAAATTAGTTTTAGATCAGCCTCGTTTTCATTTCAAAATCCTCGTTTCATCAGTAAGCCTCGTACTGATGGTACAGTAGATAAGATGCAAGATCAAAGTTTGTTTGTTTAGGGACAACAACAATTAGTCTGCTATTAGTTGAGTGCATGCATTGACACTTGGCTGTGGTCCTTTGTCAAGCTAATATAAACAGTAAAGGATGATCTGTGATGAGCATCCAGAATTTAAATTAATGTTCACTTACAGAGGTATGGTTGTTTCCATGATGAGATGACACTGATGCATTGATTTTTGATAAAGCATAGGTATGAAGCCTCCAATACTTGCATTTGTATATTGATGTAAATGAGTAGATCTACAAAGTGAAAGAGACAAACTATATTCCACTTAACATGTTGGTATATTACTATCAAGGGTAAAAAATTATTGGATTTGGATGTGGAGAATCTGTGGAGTTTAATTTTCCTTTGATGTTGATTTAATGTATGTCAATATGAAAAGAAATAAAGAAATGAATATTGATCAGTATGACATGACATTACAGTATGACATTACAGACAAAACAGATCATGTAATGCAATTGCCACGAAAAAGCTTTATTAAATTAAATCAAGTATAAAGATTTCCACGGCTGGGATTGGTTTTACATTAGTTTCAATCATATAGAACATAAGGATAAGCATCGGACACCGTGGATAACCAATGCAAAAGTACTTCATAATCATCATCAATGGGATGGGAATTGCATGGTGAAAGGAGTTTCATAGGAGTATTAGGCTTGGCAAGGAAGGCAGCCACAAATTGAAGAGAATCGTGAACAAAAATATTATAACCAAATTAAAGCCACTGGAACATGTGGGTACAGCATTAAACATTCTTTCCCAAAACATTAAATATAAAAAGCCATGAAATATAAGCGGAGTTGTCAATTTTGGCGTCAAGAAAACTATAGGTATGTTAACAATGAGTGAAATACAATTGGCCTAAGCAATTATATGGGAACTTGAATGGGGTGAAACTAAAAATAAACTCTACTTACCCCTGAGCTGGGGAAAAATGAATGTTTCTGTCAGGTTTACTTTCTCTTATTTCAGCATCAAGTTCCGTTGCGATCCAAGATTTGGCAAACGATTATTGGACAGCACAACCACCAGCGTGAAAAATTGCTACGTTGACAAAAAATAAGATAAATCAAAATCATACAAAAAATCATGTTGTTATGCAGCCTCGTTTAACGTAATGATCTGATTGAAGTGGATTGGCTAATAATGAACGTGACCCAAGAGAACTCAAGTGAACAAAGAACATGCTGCCAGTGCGTCCTTCCTTTCATCTTTTCTTTCTCTGACTGGGTCACTGGCGATGGTAAGTAAGTTTTCCAGATCGTATTATATCATTGCGATCTTTCAAGATACATCTTTAAAATAAATCTGTAGCATTTTTGTCAAGGCTTTCATTCATTTTGGTAGCGTATAAGAGTTTAGGAAATATAGTATTTGACGAAATCCCTTGAGAATAGGCCACATTTAAGAAAAACGGATGTTAGAGATAAGATACATTGTCTGTACTGGAAATGATATAAGATTCTGTTCTTTTTAGGTTCTATTACATGTTCTATTCGTCCATTTTGGGTACTGTCTGTGCTACTCTGTTCATATGGGATTTGTGTGGTGCGATTTCAATGGAGGCAATTTTTGACTGTTCTTCAGGTATGTATTGAATTATAGGAGATCATTACGCATCCGAAAGGCCATCTACGCATCCGAAAGGCCAGTTCATTTATAAAGACGTGTTTTTGAGATACATTTCCTGCAAATTTGTAGGGCTTGTGTCAAATCGCGTGTAAGAAGAGTTTAAAGGTATTTTTGGTGATAAATATTTTTGGCAAAGTGCATGGTTTTTCAAAGGTGAGAGTCTGTTATCATTTTCTTATTATTAATATTATTATAAATTATTATTTAATAATTTCTAGTGAACTACACATTTTAACTATTTAAGAAAATTTACAAACATGAAAAGAAAAGCAACAAAAGAGAAACATTAAACAGTAGCAGGTACAATCATTTGTCAATTCCCCTAACTAAAGATATGATTTCTTCTGTGGGCACATGTGCCCACATGCATCGGGTGTTGCCTGCGATCTTTTTTTGTTTGCTTTTTTATTTTCTTTTTTATCCTTTTTTATTCTTTTTTTATCAAGAATTTTAATTTTTATTTCCTCACATGTCCTGTAGGAAAGAATACATTGTTTGAAAAAGAGTTGAAAGTGAGCAACATGTTTTACGCAAGAATGAGATAGGTATTTAGCATTGCAACTTACTCTATTTCATTCTTAGTGAGGTGCCTTCCCTGGAGGCTCACAAAATTGAATTTTGTTTCTTTTTTGATTGCAATGAATTTATTTGCACACTCTCTTTTCAGTGAAGAGATATCTTTGAATTTGAAAAGCTACGACAAATAGGGCATGATGAATTTAGAAGAGTGACTTGATATTGTTAAAAGGTAGGATACAATTGTGTTCCCTTGTAAGGCAGTTGGATAACGTTGGTGTTCACAACATTTATTAAGTTTATCAATATAGGGATGGAAGTATTTTGTAATGTTACCTCCACTTCCTTGCCACAGTGAATCATTGTATGATCCTTTTGCACAGTGTCCGCAACTTCATCGACAACTTCATCCCACAACTGTTGCAGTTTCATCATTCGTGGGAACTTCGTGGTCTGTATCCATTTTTGCACTATATATAAATATATTGTCAGTCAATGAAGGGGACTTAAGGCTATCAGTTGTTTGAATTTGCCTGTACACCTACACTTTTAATATATTAATATAACACAGTTTTTTTTCTGCAGATAATCAAT
>RQOL01000699.1:6337848-6530478 GCA_013076295.1 Sanderia malayensis | reverse complement strand
AGTCCTCATAGCAAAAATTAAGTGTGACTTGAGCAACAATAGTTTCCTCTCTTTCACATGATTAAGAGGGTCCATTTAGTGTGGATGAATAAATATAAATGAGGAATTTGAAAAATGTTGCCTTACAGCATGTGCTGTTTACAGGCGTTGTTATTATAGGATAGCAATCAGCACTTGGTAACAATAGGATACAATAGGAAGGTGGGGAAACTTATGAACCTGCCTCAAAATAGAGGTTACAGAGACCATGACATCTTAAGTTCAAAAATAATGTTAAATAAAGAGAGAATCTGTCGAGTTTAATTTTCCCTTGATGTTGATTTAATGTATGTCAATATGAAAAGAAATAAAGAAATTAATATTGATCAGTATGACATGACTTTATAGTATGACATTATAGTTACAGACAGACAAAACCGATTATACAATTGGCCTAAGAAATTTGTAGTTTAAATGTCAACTTGAATGGGGTGAAACTAAAAGTAAACTCTACTTACTCCTCAGCTACGGCAAAATGAATGTGTTGTCAGCTTATTTTGCTTATTTTAGCATCAAGTTCCGGTTGCGATCCAAGATTTTGGAAACGAATATTGGACAGGCACAACCACCAATATGAAAAATTGCTACGTTGACGAAAGACAGCATAAATCAAAATCATACAACAAATTTTATTGTTATGCATCTGTTTGACGTAATTTTCTGATGAGTGGATTGGGCTGAACAAAGAACATGCTGGCAGTGCGTCCTTCCTTTCGTCTTTTGTTCATGAGTGGGTCACTGGCAATGGTAAGTTGGTTTTCCAGATCGTATCATATCATTGCGATCTTTCAAGTACATCTTTAAAATAAATCTGTAGCGTTTTCTGTGAAGGTTTTGATTCATTTTCCAGCGTATAAGACTTTAGGAAATATAGTATTTGACAAAATCCCTTGAGAATAGGCCACATGTAAGAAAAACGGATGCTAGAGATAGATACATTGTTGTATTGGAAGATGATATAAGATTGTGTTCTTTTTACGTTTTATTACATGTACTATTCTTGATTTTAGGTAGGTGCATACTTGTGTGGCGCCATGTTAATGAGGCATTTTTGACTGTTTTCAGGTAAGTATTGAATTATAGGAGATCATTATGCATCCCAAAGGCCATCTAGTTCATTTATAAAGACGGGTTTTTGAAATACATTTCTTGCAAATTTTTAGGGTTGTGTCACAGATTGAAATGTTTAAAGGTACTGTTGGTGATAATATTTGTTGGCAAATGCATGGTTTTTGAAAGGTAATAGTCTTGTTATAATTTTCCAATTTATTATTATTATATATAATATTGTTTTAGAATTTATAATGACATGTAAAAATGTAAAACAAACAAATAACAGAAAAAACAAAAAAGAAACAAACCAACAAAAGAAACATAACATTATACAACTATTTTTAATGTCCTCCTGCCCCTACCAAGATAAAATTTCTGTTGTGGGCACTTCTGCCCACATGCACCTGGTGTGCTCCACTTTTTTTCTTTTTTTTTTTTGTGTTTTTTTTTTTGAATGTTTTTTTTGTTAATTTTTATTTTATTTCTTCAGATTTCCTGTAGAGAAAACAATTGTTACAGAAGGATTTAAAGTAAGCAATATGTTATACACACAGATGAGATGGAAATTTTGCATTGCAATTACGCTATTTATCTTTGTTTATTTTTTTTTTTTATCTTTTTATATTTAATATATTATATTATCTCTTTATGGGATGAAGCTTCCATTAATTATTGTATATTATATTTTTATTGGTATGTTTCACAGATGAGATGGGAATTTTGCATTGCAACTTACGATTTCTTCCTTGTCAAGTGCCTGCCTTCGGTGCTACAAAGTGAAATTTGGTGCCTCTTTAATGCATTGAATTTGAAGGCACATTGCCTTTTTAGTGACGCCAATATCACTAAAGTCGATTAGCTAGGATTAATATGAGAACAATATATTAAAAACAGTGACTGCATAGGATACAATTGTGTTTCCTTGTAAAGCAGTTTGATAATATATGCATGACATTGATATAGATTTATCAATATATGGATGAAAGTATTTTTCAATGTTACCTTAGTTTCTTCTCCACAATAAACCACTGTGGGTTCCTTTGCACAGTTGCAACTTCAGGCTCACTTCAGCTGAACTTCAAGTTCAGGCTCAACTGTGCTTAGTCTCGTTCATGGCAACGTTCATTTTCAGTCTCCATGTTTACACTATATATAAACATATTGTCATTGTCATTCAATGAAAGGTGAGTTAATAGGCTATCAGTTGTTTGATTTTGCCTCTACAGTTCTGTTGATGTTACAATAATATATATTTTTAATGTATTAATATGACACAGTTTTATTTTCTGCAGATAATGAATAATAATTATCTTTCTTAGAATGAAGAGGAAAGACTAAAGGCAGGCAGATAATGCAAAACTGAATACATGAACTTACGGCAGCAGTATTCGCAAAATTATCTATCTATTTCAAGTGAACCTGTTAAGGATAAAATTGTTATTGTGATAGTATCCACTGCAATGGCAATTGTGACATAAAATATAGCACTTTCAGCTTTTTTAAAGCTGTTTAGTTATAAATAGCCTGTATTTTCATGTGAAAGTAAAAGCAACATTAAAAATACATGTACTTACGTAAATTGCTGTTTTTCTCGTGGTGAGTTGAAAAAAATTTTTACGCACGCTAAGTCCTCTATGACGCAAGACAAATTTTAAATTTCGCGCCGCTATTGTTGTTGCTAGGACGCCGAAATTCCCGTGAATATCTGATGATAATAGTATTAGCTCCAGGACATTACGTGGTGTTGCATTGATCGTATTGTGATTGTAGTTTTCAAGAGCAACAAAACTTGGAATTATGCGATAACTATTAGAATTACAATTGCGATGAGAATACACGCTTCTTTTTATAAGGAACCTAGCTGCTGAGGGCCTAATTGTTTAAGTTCGTTATTTTGAGATCTCTTTGACCTCTTTGTAGTTCTAAAAGTTGTTTAATTTTAAGTTGGCATTTGGTGGACATAATTGGTACAGATTCAAGAAAAACATTCAAATTCATCGTTTTGCTATGTGAAGAGATAAGAGGTCAACAGATGAAAAAGCTTCATAAAACATAAATGGAAGCAAGTGTCAGTGATATATACCATGAGAATGTCGCCGACTAAAAAAACAGAAATACTTTGTCAGGCACTTTCCCACAGTGAATGAATGAGGAGATACCATACACTATGAGGTTCTGGTTGAGAAGATATCTACAATGGGAAACTATCATAATTTATCATGCAAGACTTTAAATATTCAAGTAAGATAACAAAGAGATATTTATGCACATATAGATTATTAAAATGCATTAATAATGTTTGCTTGTGTGGTAAAAGCCATCTTAGCTTGTTTTGTCCAGTGTAATGGAGGATTCTATCAGTGATTGATACAATGTATGCTTGCCAATAAATTTGAAAATGTTGTGTTGTAATGGTTGTGAAATCATTGCCATCTGTGCCTGGCACACTGAGTTTACAACAACACATCTACCTGATAAGGAACATCATTAAGTGACAATGAGGAAGAATTAAGTACGTACAGGATTAGAATACTGTAAGTGATTCAATAAGAAAACATTTAGTGATAGTCAATGTAGAAATAGTATTCAGCCTTTATTTACTCAGTCTGCTTTTCAATTAGGGTGCATTAATTGATTTATCTATTGATCTGGAACAGAGAGCCCCATACCTTGAATATTATACATGACTTGGGAAATAATTTGAAGAGAACATTTTGAACCATAGATTGAATTTTCCATTGCCTTTAACTAAATGAATCTGTACAAAAAATAGAAAATTAATGAGTGTGGTAGACGAAAGAGATATGCAATGCATGTGCAATGAGGAAGGTGGTAAGCCAATAAAGTGTGGATTTTTCCCAGGGTTTGAACTTGACTTTCACTGGTTTCCTTCATGTATATCACAACAATTAAACATCTTCAATAAACACAAAGTTGAAAGCAGGTTCATGTGGGGATATCAATGAGCTTTCCTTGTAAAACAAAGAAGGCAGCCAGAAAGTCAATAAATTGGTCAGGAACTATATTCACGGAAATAAAAACCCCAGGAAGATATTGGTAGAGCAATGCACACTTCTTCTGAAAACAAAGTAGTGAGAAAAACATTGGAAAATTTTTAGTATTCTGGGCTAACAAAGTATATGTAAACCGTGAGTAAAGTAGAAATGGCCTAAGCTAAGCAATTTCCATTCAACATATCAAATTAAAAGGGATGAAAATGAAAATATACATTGTTGACCTCTGATTCATAGCAGCCTAGTTGTCTCCTTTAAGTCAATAAGGGTATACATGAGCTTTATTTTCTCTCATTTCAGTATATGAAATTCGCTTATATCTAAATATCCATTGTTTGATTGCCCAAAATCAAAATGAACCTTATTTACCTCTGGTGAACAGCAAGGTAGTTGTTTCCTTTGATCCAGGAAGGCTTTATGAGGTATAATTTCATTGAGTTCAGCAACAAAATCGAACTCGATGCCATGCTTGGGAGACAAAAACCTAAACCCAACAGGCAACAATAGTGCGATGATGAGACATAACATAGATGAAAATCATACATAGACAGCACAAAGGCGTTTGAAATGTGAGACAGAAGTCTCGCCTCGTTTCAATGACATTAGCAGCAATGCATCTAATTAAAAACGAAGGCAATAAATTTTGTTATGATATAATTGAATAAAATTATATGGGTCAAATACACAAATATATGAATATCGAAACTGTAACGATAGATAAAATTACACTGCTGGCAATCTACTATTGAGACGTAAATCGCAAATTTAAAAACCTTATTAGTAAGATATTCGATACAGAACAAAAAAGATGTTTTGATTTGAAAGGACGTGGATAGACATTTGTATTGTATGCGAAGTACGAATGCGAAAGGTTGAGTGATGATAAAGTCTACTATTAAAATTGGTGAATTGTCAATATCCATAAAAATTTATCCATACAATCCGTAGTTCAGGTTGCAAAATTGATTGGTTAAGCGACGTGTTTAGCCAAAGTGACAGTACCTCAATTTGGATTCTTCAATAGCACTTCACTCTCAGCAAGCATACATCTGTGCCACAGCGTAAATGTATTCTTTCAATAACCGCGGTCTTTTGTTTTGAGGATAACGTTTGTACATAGCAAAAAAAAGAATAAGATTGCCGGTTACATTAGTTAAAAGCTCGGACACCAGCGTCAAGGAGTAACCTTTGTTCGAGTTTTCCTTGTTGGTGAAAAGTGCAATTGAAATTGGGAAGTATATAATAGTAAACACTAAAGGGGCAACTATAGATTTTAGATCAAGTTTTCATGTATTAAAAGGAGAGGGGGGATGTTATTGATAGTGTTTTGCAAAAAGTAAATATCCTTAAGGGACAACTTGCAGTTTTCACAGAGTAAGGAAATCCACTTTCCCATAGGCAATATCGGAGAAAATGGCAACGCATAACTCTTAATAATCGGGCGCTACGCAGGATTCAGGACTGTGCCGACTGCTGTGTGTGGTGCAGTCACCCCTGGACATGTGGAGGGTGTAATGTCCAGTTGGTCTCCGCAGATCAGTGTTATCTAGAATGAGTGCATTCTAGAAAGGTGCCAGTAACGGCTGTACATCACACTTATGTGCGACGTGATCTGCGTTGACACACAATACCCGTACCCTTGAATGTGTGTATGTGCGTTTTGGTAGGCAGCCCTCTGTAGAGCAACTGTGCAGATGGTCGCTCTAGGATGAAGCCTTTACAGGACTTCTTGGAAAACAATGTTCTTTGTTTTCCTGTGTGTTTCCTCTGGGAGGAATACTTTGAGCCCGTTAAATGATGTTGCTCTTGACATGGCCACATATAACTGACCATGTGTGAACACAGGCTCAGGTAAGTACAAACCAACATACCTCAGGGATTGCCCCTGTGCCTTGTTGATTGTCAAGCAGTATGCAAGTCTGACTGGAAACTGTCTGCGTTTCATTTTGAACGGCATTTCCGTGTCCTGAGTGGAGACTGTGATCTTGGGAATCATGACCCGTTGTCCTCTGTGCTCCTTGGTAATGATCTCTGCTGTGATCATGTGACGTCGCAGATGCCGAACTATGAGTCTTGTTCCGTTGCAAAGACCTTTCTTTGGATTGAGATTCCGCAGAAGAATGATCGTTGCACCAACCTAATGCAATGAATATTATTGTGATTAATGAGGGCTTTTTTTGTGGTGCACTACCTTTGCACATAATAATTTAATGTTAATAGGATGAAAGATTGTACTCTTCCTACCTTGAGTTTAAGTCTGTGCAACGGCATTCCATTGGGAGTGAGTTGGTTGAGAAATTCAATGGGGTAGGCCTCTTCCTCATCTGGATCGTCTGTGACAACACTGTCAGTGCTGTAATAAGTTCTTTCGGGTGTTTGAAGTCTGTCCAGAATTAAGTCGTTTACTTGATGTGATAAGTCATTCTTTGGAGTCAGACAACAGCGTTCAGACATTGTTACAGGATCCATCATTAGGTGTGAATCTGGTGTGTTCGGCCTGGGAAAAATGAAGTTCAGCATGTCTTCTTTAGACGAAGTGCATATCTGTTGTGGCAGAATTACGTTGTCCAGTGCATCGTGTGCTTCTTGCTTGTTGCCAAGTCTGAGACGCCATTCTGAGAATTCACGGTATGAATCATCTTGAACGGCTCTCATGTTGGTGTGTAAACGATGCTGCTGAAACTTTGTCCATAGATCAATGATCTGGTGTGATTTTAGAGTCTCTGCTACAATCCTTTCCCTTCCTGCTTTCGTGACGACAGGTAGAACTTGTCTGAAGTCACCACCAAGTAGCATAAACTTGCCACCAAATGGTCTGTCGACATGTGTAATGTCTCTAAGCAGTCGGTCGACTGCTTGTAATGCAAGTGCGGGAATCATGGAAGCTTCATCCCATATGAAGAGAGTAGTTTCGCGCAATACCTGTGCTCTCCTGCTCTGTCTCTTGACATTACACGTTGATTCAGCTTGAAGTGGTATAGGAATTTGAAAGGTAGAATGTGAAGTTCTACCATTGATTAGCAGTGTTGCAGCAATTCCTGACCACGCCATGCACTGAACTTTATGTCCATTAGCTTGCAGATTGTGAACCAACGTGTTGTAAAGGAAAGTTTTCCCGGTTCCAGCCGGTCCGTCAACAAAGTGACAGTTTTGTTCGGATTGCGCGTTGATAGCATCAGTTATTCCCGTGTATATGGCTCGCCGTTCAGGGTTCAATGCGGCCAGCATTCGTTCTCCTTCCTCTCTGGCATTGCCAACATCCATGCCATCTTCCTCTGTAATACTAAGTGATATATATTTTAATAAAATTGGAAAGAAAGGTAGGAGAATCAATGTGCAAAAATACGTAAATGCCCTTGTCTGCACAATGTTAGGATACATTATTATATTCTTACTAATACAGTACATATTTGAAAATAAGACATTAGTACCTCGTTCAGGAATGACATAGTCGGCTGGAAGTTGAGGAAGGTCTGCATAATTAGTGATCGATTGACCATGTACTTTCAAATTTTCGTCAATGTCATGTAGACATTGATACATGTGTCGGTCTTCAAAAGCTATGGCCATATCTGGATGATTGAGTTGATCACGTCGCACAAAATCTTCACTCAATGCTTCTTTGAACATGTTGAAGAGTGCTGCGATATCAGAAGGGGTTTGAAAAAGGAGTAATGTTGCAAACAACTGTCTCAGTTGTATTGGCATGTTAAAAATAACTGCCTCCTCCAAACAGCGTATGATTTCAGCATCATCTTCCAACAGACCTAGTGCTAAAGCAGCGTCTTTGAAGGAATTGCATAGGTTTCCTTCTATCGTGCGAAGATCTTCAACCGACGTGGCACCTCGTTTATGGAGAAGCAATAGTCTCAGTGCGAATCTTTGCTCACATGGTCGTGGGTGAACTTGATATATTCTGCCTATAACAGGCATTGTTCTCCGCTGTCTTGCTTTCCATGTTTTGGTGCGGTCGTTGAAAACATAGTGTTCAGGAATCTCGTGATAGCGATATTGGCGTGCAGCCGGGTCTTGTGCATTCAATTCAAACCAAGACGTCAGTGTGGTTTTTTCATTGATGTTTTGTAATTGTTCGACCCTACCATTATCCTGAAAGTATACGGTCTGCTGATCAGGTAGATGAACATGCAGACGTTTGATACTGTGACTTTTCTCGTGCATGGAAAATTGGAATATTCTATGAACAGCTTCATGAGGTCCAATATACCGAGCGTTGATGTATTGGCGTACTTCATCGTGCTCAATATCTTGAGGTACTTGTTGCTGCTGTCCTTCGAGAATTTCCACATGTGCCATGTCTTGTCCTTTATGAATATATTTGAAAATATATTTCACGGACTTCACAGTGCTACATATTTCCAGATTAATGTGACACTGATACTTGAGTAGAAGATGGCGATTATGTGGCACAACCCATGTATCATCTAGAAGTCGATCTTCTAGATTGACTGGGTGACGACAGCGTCGTCTGTAGAGGGGATAACCATTCGCATTGACTTGTGTTTCGGCAGTGCGATCTTTCGGAAATCGTTTCTTGCATTTGTTATTCTCCATGCAAACACATCCGGGGTTTATATCACCGCATGGTCCATGTGTCATGTGCTTCAGTACTAACTTGTGATATCTTGCATCCTGTGGGTCCGGAATTTCAGCTGATATGAGTCGATCTACCTGTAGGTTTCGAGGAAAAATATCACATGTAAGCTCTACACATCAAAATGCATTGTGTTTTTACTAAGCAATACAACTGCTGATAATATTTCATACTCAATAATAAATGTATAATAAATCTATCTTTTACTCTATAATAAATTATTGCTATAGATGTTACCTCTTCAGGTGTTCGTGGTCTATCAGCCTCAGAGAGGAACAGAATCATGTGAGCATGTGGTAGTCCTCTCTTCTGAAATTCGATGACATATACATGTGCAACAGTGTGTCCGAGAATGTGTTTGTGAAGGACATCTTCCAGTAGTTCTTGTAGTTTCTGTTGAAATACTCGTGTGACGATGTCAGGCCGGTCATTCGCCTTCTGGTGTGGTAGAATGTTCTCTGAAATCTCCTTCCATCTGGGATTGGCCGTCATGGTTAGGAAGATGTCAGGCTTGCCATACTTTCTGACGATAGTCATTGCATCTTGAAAGTTCTGGTACATATTTCGTTGACTGCCTGAAAAAGATGAGGGAAGTATGACAACACGACCGACATCAATATGAAGGGGTTCGTTGGGATTGTTTGCCCTGGCCATTTGATTTTCGATTTCAGCCCTTCTGTTCAGGTGATCCATCAGGCCTCGATAACTGTCAGCACGTAATTGCCGTTGATTGTGCAAAATCCAGTTGAGCTTGTTTCCTTCTATTTTGGTGTATGCATCCACCAGATATTGTTGAAAGAGAAGTGTTGCGCTGTGGATCGTAGATAGTTGATTTCTGACTTGTATTCGGTACGAATAATATTCGGCGATTGTGAGTCTGACACGGTGGACACGATCAGGGTTTTCCTGGTCTTGTCCTCGACGTGTAGGTAGACGTTGAAGGTCCAAGCTGTAACCCCGATCACCCTGAAAGAACAACAATGGATAGGTTAGAGGATCCGCAACGGGATCTAAGGCATTAATCTTCATAAGATTACCACGCCTGGTTCGAATTTGAAGCTCTCTATTCTCGGGATTAGGAGCACCGCCATTGCGTGTAGTGTAGACTGCTGCAATTTCTCTGGCAGTAGGATTGTCATATCTTCGATCTTGTTCTGGGCGACCGGTAATAATCATCTTGAACGTGGGAATAGGCTGATCATTGGCAATGGCTTGCTGCCTTTGCTCTTCCAGTACTTCTCCCATTGTTTTAAAATGTTGAGCAAACCGATTTACTGCCATCAATTCGTTTTGCAGCAGCGCCACCATGTCTAAGTCCAAGTTTTGTTCTCTGGCTGTGTTCTGGCGTTCTTGCAGTGCTTGCTGGGTGTCCATAATGTATAATTCTGCATATTTTCGGGACCTGTCGGTTTCAGTTACCCCTGTTGAATTGGAGGAAACATTCTAAATTGTACTTCGTTATATCAACTGCAATTTTCAATGCAGCAAGTGCTTTGTTATGAAAGCATCATAAAGCGCTTTGATTTACGATTGGATCACTTTTCATATTCAGGCAAGCATAGAGAGCTTATCCATTGTAGATTGGGTGGGAAAGGACTTGAGCGTTCTGTCAACATCCGTTTCATCACGTGAAGCTATTATATGAAAATGTAGGATAATATAAGAGCTACTAAGAGAGGGACGTTATATTTACCTGTCATATGGTATGCACTTGCATGTATGGTGATGACTGGTGGTCCTGCATTAGCGTGTCTTACAACGTTAGCTGTCCAGGATGCCATTGCCATTAGTGAATTGTATCTACGGAAATTTTTGAGAAAATATTTAGATTCATCAGTAGTTCCAGTGTATAAATGCATCACATTTGCCGGGGGTGGTTGAATGGGATCGAGAGCTATTAATCCTCCCATACAACATTTGTTGTATTGTTTTCTTGTGTTGAGTTCCTCTCGGAAGTACTTCGCTTCACAGTGAATACATGTCCTGGTCATTTTACCAAGATGATGAGGCATTGGGGAGAATTGAGGAATTTCAAGAATAGGTTGAATTACTTCCCTTTCTTGATGTTCCATGGGTTGGGGGACATGATCTTGGTGTTGTGGTGGGATTTCGTGATGCATTTCAACTTCTTGTGGTTGTACCGCTATTTCATTCTCTTCATTCTCATTTTCAAGGTTGGGTTGCAATTCCATAGCAGCAGGCAATATTTGTGGATCCTGAAATGCAATGCAATCTAAGTTAATATAATTGAATCATGTGTTTTGAAATGCACAAAACTGGAACTTGTGAAGATATGTCTATTTAGAGAGCAAAATAATTTCCTGACATGGTCCTATGGAGAATGACTGGTGTATTTCAAGCCAATTGTGATGGTAGTCTGTTTTACCTGATTATCATGTGGAATTGGAATGTGTTGTTCCACATTGATTTCATCAGGTTGTGCTGGCCTTTCAATTTCATTATTTTCATTTTCAATATGTGTTTCGGGTTGCATCTGCATTGGCCGTATCTGTTAATAATGAAAATGAAATGAAATTAGTTATTTTAGTTATTAGTTATTAGAAATTTTAATGTCATTACTGTGTGACTATGTAAATTGATATAAATATACATGGGAACTTATAATTATACATGTCTCAAGTAGGGAAATTGCATGAGGGATTTGGGTTATGGAAAATTGTGTTAATAATTTTCTAGTTAATAATTTTCTAGTTAATAATTTTCTAGTTAATAATTTTCTAATTAATAATGTTAATAGTTAAAAAACTTGTGTTAATAATTTTCTTTTACCTCATTGTGAATTTGAGTTTGATTTACATTAAGCATCTCCACATCTGCCGTTTGTATTGCTGCTTAACCTTCATGATTACGATTCAGAAGGGGTGGTTGCAACTGCATAACCATCGGCGGTACCTGCAGATGGAAAAATATTGATAATTTGGTTGATATAATAACTGGTTTGGTTTTGATTGTTGTTAATTTTAAATAGTTTTATAATATATAGTCCTTTTATTTTGAAAAGATTAGCACAAATTATTGAGTTGTGTACCTGAAGTTGAGGGGCCAGTGCTGCAGGATATTGTAAGCCATTGTTTATTGGTTGTGGAACTGCTATAAGTCCGTAGTGGGGAAGCATCGCAGGTAGTTGCCATGGCACATACAATGCCTGCATCTGTGGATGATGAACTGGGAGTGGTTGATATTCTGGGGCTGGTTGCTGAGGGTATTCTTGCTGCAACTGGTGAAGATCATTCACTGCTCCCTGTACCGTATTATCGGGTGGTAAATCAGCAGGATGAGGCTGTTGGTTATTCGCACGACTTCGGCGATTTGCTTTCCGTAATTTATCGCAGCGCCTAATGCCGGTGATGTTTTTTCTGGCTTTTTTTGGCATTTTGCAAGAGGTGGTATAAAAAAAAGAAAAAAATGTGTTTTATATGCAACCCAATTTAAGTGAAAATGTTAAAACTTGAAATAAGAGTGATTTTTGTGAGCAACTGGATGGGTTAATGTTGTTTTGTGGTGAACTGCAAGATAAAATAAATAATTTAAAACATAATTGTAAGAAATGTTTGGAATTACTCTTGATCGTTGAATGAAATTATTGGTTATTTTAAAGTTTGCAAGTAAAAATATTGCAGCACTTTATCTTGTCACCTACATCACTCTTTCTATTGTGTTCTTTAGCAACTAAAAGAAAGACAGTGGTGATAAAATATTAAGTGGAAAGGTTAATCATCTATTTCATGTTGAGAAAGAAAAATCCATAAACCTACATTTGATGTGTTTGTACAGGCTAGATTTTATTTGCATTGTGCAGTAAGTTTGCTTTGTATTGATCAGAAATTGTTGCAATTGTTATTACCACTTTAAATATAGTAGCTATGCTTCAGATTTGGGATATGAATGTGAATGACAGGGTGAGGCATTTCAATATTAATGAAATAGGCTTTGTATAGGAACAATTGTTGTCACACTCACGAAATATTCAGAGCAATCAACTTTTTTTGAAACCCTGTTTTTGCAAAAGAAGAAAGATGTTTTGGATGAATTGATTATCTTGAATACTTACTTTATAAAAAAATAGAAATAATTGAATATTTACTTTTAAAAAAACTTTACTTTACTTTACTTTTTCAATAAGAAAACTGGCTAGATATCAGCTAAGAAACCAGTTGAGCAATGCAGCAGGATATATAAGCAATGCTAAAAAAGGCAATGAATTGCGATGTAATGAAAGTAAAAGTTGCTTTAAAAAAGACGCTGTCAGTGTATATCAGGAGTGTTTAGGAAAGATAAATTTTGACATTCAACTTACCAATAACGAAGTAAAACGTTGTCGAGTTATCTTTTTGACAATAATTAATATATTTATTTTTTCTGGCAATTTTTTCAAACGTTAGACGTTGGGCAAAAAATTTTACATTTGCTATAGGAACAAAGTGAAGACGCAATTGCTATTTGGAATTCGCGCCAATTTGAAAGCATTGTAGCCTCTATTCGGCGCATTGCCTCGTTGTTGCTCGTTTATGATTCTTGTTGTTGTTGCTTTGCTTGATTTCATCAGCAGAGTTATCGAAGAGAACTTGTGCGTATAAAAAATGAATGAATTAGCGAACTTTATACATAATAACTACAAATGAATATTTCGAGCTGAGCTGATTATTATAGCTGTTATCAATATGATGGTGATGGATTTAACATGGGCAGTTAAACACAACAACAAATGACATGAATTTATTTAATTATATTTAACAACCTTGATTTTGTGTCAGGGTTGTTATATGCTGCAAAAGATGCCTTTAGACAGGAAAGCCAATAATGACAGTAGGCCATGGAAGGTTCAGCAAAGGTAAGAAGGTAATCATACTAATTCTTTTGGCATGATGAATTCATGGGGTGCGGGTAATTAATGATTTGGAGTTAAAATAAATTACTTACATTTATAGACTTAAAGCCAGATGAAAAGAACTGAGATGAGCTAACATGCTATACAGTGTATTATATGATGACTTCTTGTTTCAGGTGCCCAAACATGAAGTGAATGGTTGTTCTTTGTGGTCATTCCTTGTGAACATTATTATAGCCAGGTGAGTTCATTTTAAGATTGTTAATTGAAGATCATTTGTTGAAAAAGAAGGACAGTGTCTGTTTTGCATTGATCTTTTTTGAAGAATTACAAAAGTTAGAAATTAGAAGCATTACATATTAACATTAACATACTTACTATAGATAATATACATAAATATATACGTCAATACACACCCTATATACTATATATAAATACTATACATAATATACATACCCTACATACATACCCTACATACATACATACATACATACATACATACCCTTCATACATACATACATACATACATACATACATGAGCGGGGCTCGGTCGCTTCGCTCCCTCCCCGGAGCCCGTCAAGTGAACAAAGCTTAATCTGGTTGGCGCGCTTCGCGCGCTGCATTCGCTGCCGCTCATGCCCATACATACATACATACATACCCTACATAACATACCCTACAATACATACCCTACTATACATACCCTACCATACATACCTTACAATACATACCCTACAATACATACCCTACAATAAATACCTTACAATACATACCCTACAATACATACCCTACAATACATACCCTACAATACATACCCTACGATACATACCCTAGGATACATACCCTACCATACTTCCCCCTGGCAAGCGACCACCCAGCGCCCACCCTGCCGCCCCCCTAAAAGCCGTTTCTTCTGAAAGTGAAAAAATGAATTCATCAACGTACTTTAAAAACACTAAAACTTTCAAATTAAATTAACGTGGCGAATTTTCGTCCCACAGAACCCACGAAAATATCAAAATGAAGCTAATAGCTTGGCGAACATTTATCGAAAGTATTTGGGTGAAAAAAACAAAGTTTTGGCAGGTTAAAAAATAATTTTCGCAAATGCAAAGCACACGCGTGTTGCTTGAAAATTTCGTGTTTTCCAGCAAAACCCAAACTCGTCCAAAACTGTCCAAAATCAGAGGAAAATCGACAAAAGAAAAAAAACAAAGCCATATAACTTTAGTTCTTGGGTAAATAAACAGTTATCGAAAGTTTAAATGGATAAAATCGGCCCAGAACGACCCGAGAAAATCAAAATTGTCTTCGTGTTTTGGTTAGGCCCTCGAGCCGAAAGAAAAACGTGAGTTGAAACAAAACAAAACTCGTGCTATTTTCAGCAAAAAACAATTGAATAAAAGGAAATACCTTGAAATAATTGTCGACACATTGTCTCCACAGGTCTTGACAACAATTGACACGTCTTTACAATTGATTTCCGGCACGTATTCACGTTTAAACCCGAGCAACTTGCCGCCCGTTCAACTAAAAAAACACGTGCTTCTTCCTGCTCGTTTTGCATCTCATTAACTCCTTCCTCGGAACTTTCTAGAAAGTCGGAACACAAAATGGGCAATAACTCCCGAACCGCTGGGAGTAGAAATTAGCGAAAGCTTTACCTTCATCAGCACAATGCAGCGATCATTTTCATACCAATTTGCACCCTTATTGACCCCTAGAAAAAAAGCCTTTGAGTGGCAACGCCCTCTCCTTTGATCCCATTGTCCGGTCGAACGTCGATTGTTCACCAAACAATAGCCCATTGTTCACAGTCGGCCGGTCACGTGTGATCACATTTTATTATATATAGATAATCTTGAATGAAATAAATTAAACAACAAAGTGCAGTAATTTCGGTACAATAACGAAATTTTTGTGTAGTAATAAGGAATTGTGTTGCAGATTTTCTACACTTGCTGTTCCAAACCAAAATCGAATCGTTTCAAGCTTCTTCAACCACAAAGGTTTAGACTGACATGGATATGATGGCCTAAAATATATTGCGTATAGTGAAGTCTAGTCTGGTTTACTCTACGATATGAATAATCCTATCCTTGCCATCTTCGCAATCCTCAGCACTCCAGTCATTACTGTCAGTCTTAGAACCACTATCCGACTAAGAAATGTTCAATTTATGGACACTTTCTATTCAATTCTGATCACCAAATTAACAAGTGAACACACTCAACGAGACATGACATACAGCACAGTGCAAGCACCATCTGTGCTCAATGCAGGCACTGAGCACAATGCCGCCACTGAGCGCAATGAGCAGCCACTACATGGGAATTTTGTAATTCCTCCCCACAGCTGCAAACTCATCGCAGGCCTTTCAAATTTCAATGCCATAATGCGCCGACCTGTTTCTTATCATCAAAGCCAAGAAACAAATATCGAGCCCATAGGGTGAGAGAAAATCGATGTCAGATTTGTTGCTTCAGTAATGGAAAATGAACGGGGCACCAATAGCACCAACTATGATGTCATAGTTGACTGGACCCAGTCCTAAATGTTAACCAAGAAAATCGCGAAAATGGCGAAGCATCCACACTTATAACTTGTTAAAGTACTAATGGAACGAAATTTGACACATGGATCTTTTTATTTTAAATGAAAGCCAAAGATGTACTGATCAGTTTGATGCAATTTTGACGTGCATCTGACAAATATGAGTTACTTTAATTTCACCGTGAATCAAGCCACCTTTTGCGAAAAATATCGCAACGCTGTGACGTCACCGTGATGACCCAAAATATATTTCCCAATTGAAGTCAATGGATTTTTTCGAACGTTGTCTGGTTTTTTTTAATAGCTCGACTCAGGGTGGGAATATTTGAGCTCCACCTGAACCACTAGAAGGGCAAATCTTTTAGCCGTCGCTCTGAAAACAAATTGTGTCATTTTGTTTAAAGTTAGAGACACAATTGAAGTTTGAAAATGGGTTCCTCCAAAAAAATGCGACGTCATCCTGCTTCGCCATTGTTGCTTTGAGTTGCTGTGGAAAGACACGTAGCCCTGATTTGGCTTATTCCAGGTCTTATTTTTTGTAATATCTTAATTTAACTTAAAATTAGAGACATTGAATTACTTTTCGAAACTTCAGAAATTAAAATTCCTTCAATATCACCCCAAAAAGCTCAAATCTTTTGACATTTTCTTGTTGTTTGGTCGGCTCGGGCCTAACCACTCTGGGCGAAGAGTGCTTAGGCCTGAGTAAAGAAGCTGAGAGTCACACTTTGGGTTACGAGCTTGTTTACTGCCTCTATTGCAGGAATAGCATTTGATTTTAGCTTTAATCTTTTAAAATCTTTCGCAATATCTCTCTCTACTTCAAAGCAGAAATGAGCGCTATAATGAACAAAATCCTGCTATCCTGGTCGGTGGGTGCGAATAATGATGTCTGTCTCCCAAACTCCGTAAAAAGACCTTGTTCTGTTTGATTGGTTTTGAAATACTATCAGCAACGTTATGAAACGATACTTTTTCGCAACACTGAGCAATCGTACAATTGTCTCCGTTATGTATCTCTACGACATGTAAATAGTTCCATGATTTATTTCCTCCTGATATACCTGTCATGTGTGTGCTCGCTCATGTCGCGGAAGACGATTGCACGGAGGACGAATTCAGACAATTGTTTGACCTTTTATTGTTAGTTTTATTGTTTGTTAATGTTACAGTGGTGATTGCGCGCAGGAGATTTTGGGTGTGGGATTTTGAGGAGAAGAGTTTTTGGAGTTTTAATATATGATTGTTCAGAAAACCGTGAGACCGTTTTTATTATCGTGTTCTACCTATTCGCGATACTCACAGCTTGCCATGTGGAATTTCAATAGAAGAAAGCCTGCTTGACGTTGCAGACACAACGTTTGATGACATCACAGTGATGTTCTGTTTTCACATGAAAAACGTCAAAATTGCCTACTTTGAAGGTTAATAGAGAAAAAAGTATACATTATTTGCAAATTTTATTTGCGCCACATTAATCAGTGCATTGAAATCTATAGATATTTTAAATAAAAAATACATTTAAAAATTCGTTGCATTAGCAGTTTAAATAGATGCCAGATTTAAAAAATATTTTCGCATCTAAAATCAGCAAAGAAAGTTTTATCGATGTAAAGAATAAAAAAATAAAGTGTAAGGGCACTTTAAAATCAGTGACAACATTGCGACGGTTTATCAAGACTTTGTCACTTCCCAACGTGCAAAAATCTTTGCAGCCAGTTTTGTAGAAATTGTCCATACAAACCTGTTGGAATAGAAACAGTTTTGCTATTGTTTTCAGCAGGAAGTAATTCTGGGGAATAGCAACAAAATTAATAAGCAAATGGGGACACGTTTATTTGGCACCTAAGAGTAAGCATGAATGCACATACGTGGGTAATGTGTAAAGAATCGTACTTGCAAAAACTTCATCTCAGCATGGAAATCTGCAATTTAAAATTGCATATTTTCAAAACGTTCTTGTGGTGTAAATCCATTTGCCAAATTGAATTTTGCATTTGTTCCGCTTTCTACAGACAGTTGGTCACCAACAACACCCTGCTCATTGTAAATCCGATCTTCTTCTTCTCCAACAAAAACCTGATACTTTTGTAACTGTTCAAGTATCTCATGGATGCCATCATGGTCATTCTCATTTGAATTCTCATTTGGGTGTCAACGTTGTCAAAGCACAGCTGAAAAAAATGACTTTCATGTTATTGTTGTCCTTTGTCATTAAATAATGTTAGTAGTGATTGTTCAATGAAAATGAAAAAAGAATTCCTTGAGCAAGAAAAAGAATTCTTTAAGCTAATGCTTTGACCAGTAAAAGAATTCTTTAGGCAAGAACAAGAATTCTTCGAGCAAGAACGAAAAAGCAGAAAAAACAGGTTAAATTACATGTGGCCTGTACAATATATGAAATAGATGGCACTGTTCAAATGGTTGAAACGGATAAGATTTAAATATGGATCAACAAGGGGGCAATCTTAGCAATGAGTGAGGCTAGCTAGGAAACTTTCATACCTTGAATCCTTTTGAATCTGTCTCACTGGCATCAAGGTACGAAGCTTTGTTGCTGAGTTAATATGAATATTTGTTGCTTTTTCTGAATTTTTTTAACAACAGGACTAGATTCTGAAAATTCTAAAAAAGGATTTATTAGAGAAACACACTAACAATTTTAGCAGAAAAACATCAACAATTTAGGATGTATGAGAAATGAGATAGTAAAATTTTAAATATCTACATACAGGCACATTTTCTCAGAGCAGGCACAGTAAAATCAAATTCCAATTTCAAGGGCAGCTTGGAGTTTCCTTTTCTCAATTTCCATGAATCTAGTGACATCAGGATCATGCAGGACCCCAAGTTGATCTAGCTTCTTGTTGAAATAAGTGTGTTACACAGCTAATTTCATGGACTTTAAGCGAACCAGTGTTGACTGAATGAAATATTTAATGATTAATAACCAAGAACCCATTCTTGAGGGTACATTTATTAATTTACAATCTACTCATGTGAGTTTCTTATAAAAGATTTTCCTATAAAATAAAAACGTGTAATTCAGGTCCTTGTCAGATATTTGTGGTAAATGCACAAAAATGCGACCTGCTTTAGGTGTAACATCAAAGACTGATTATGATCAAAGGCTGATTATCAAAGAAATCAATAACTGACCTGCAATCATCCGCTGAGATCTGTTATTCAAGCACACTGATGCAGCAATTACTACAGCATTTTTCACATTATGATCATCTGATTTGTGAGATGGTGTGGATGCAACCTTAAGAATATTGAAAACGACAGGGCAACACTCATGCATTTCTTCAGCTGTTTTCTCCTAGGTAAAAGACAAAAGATCATCTGTGCCTCTCCTCTTTAGTACACTGTGGACATCTTTCTTGATATACTTCTTTTTTACTGCTCCTTCATCTGCCCTAACTTGCAACTTTCTTTTTCCTAGAACTTGGCTTCCAAATATATTTCTTCTACCCAGATTTTTGTTCTTTGTAATACCATCATCGTTACCAGTTGGAATTTTTACAGTTTCCTTGCACATTTCTTGGCACTCCTTATTTATCTCCTTGGCAAGCAGATTTCAGACATGAGGTCTTATCAAGGGATGGCTCCATGCAAATTTCGATATATCTATATCTTTAGAGTAAGATCGGGAGGCAATCTGCTACTCCGATCACCAGTTGGCCAACAGACATGAACATAGGCAACCACATCACTATCTTTGAATTGCGGGGATGACACATTAGTTTGCACAGCTTTGTCTGTTCTTACCAGTGCCGTGTTTTCAAGGGGGCTTGAATCGTTTGGTTCGCTGTGGCTGCTGTTACATGATTTATTATTTTCAGCCGATATATTTAGGAAAGTTTGATGCTGCTTTCAGATTCAAATATTCACAAGATTCAAATCCTTCTGACCCAACAGCTTAAACTCACAAATCCTACATGTCTTCACTATATCATCGTTACATGCCGACGCCATGTTTGGCCATCATGTTTCATCTCAAATTAACCCATAAATTTATTGGGCTTACTTCTGCAAGCATAAATATTCCAGTCACTTGGTTCCAGACCTCTGCCTGGACAGGAATTTCGAGAACGATGCACAGTCAAAAAACAATAAGTAGTGGGTGGACTGGGACACAGCCTAGCAACTATGAGGTTTTCAACGGTTTCAATTTAAATGACCATGGACCTGGAACAACCTTGGAATTGAAATCGGGACTCAGGGTTTCCATGGATCATATGGTCGGGGAATGGATGGAAGTATGACGACTTCAATGGTTTCAAATAAAAGTCAATTTCTTGGCATGTCCGACGAAGAGTGATCTTGTCGCAACTTCATCCACTTTAATTAGAACCGATTGCTGAACATGTCCACCAGGATAGTCTAATATATATATTCTGCGGAGTCACATGATGACGCACTTTCCTCACCAAAAAAAATAGAGTCGACCCGAAACAATATGTCGAACGCCCCAAATAATGGGCTGATACAGCGAACCATGTGATCACAAAGGTTTTTTGGTTTCACGGTATATGGCAATGAAATTCACACTGGATGTTTAGTTTATTAATTTAACCAGGGTAATGGATTTTGTTTTTCGATTTTCTCCCAAATTTTTGAATTATTCCATTAATTATTCTGCTAATTGTTCTACAAAAAACGACTGTTTACGCTGGAGAAACTTCTAATTTCGCTTTGCGAACTCCATTTTCCAACAAAGTATTCGCTGTTCATGTGACCCGTTTCGCCTTTTGCCGTAATTTGATTGGCTATTTCCCGACTTCACGTGAACAGTCACACGTTTTTCGTTATCATGCAAATTTGCCCCCGGGTTGAACAGCAGGTACTTTTGGAGAAGATGCGTGTTTTTGTTTTGCACACAAAGGATAACTCGGCGCCTTTCAAAATGTTTTACGACCTGAATTTTCTTTGTAAAGACTTGCTAATTGTCTGAGAGACCTCTGGAAAATTACAGGAAGCAATTGAGAACACAGGTGATAGCTTTGTTTTGTTTTTTCCAGTGAGATAGTTGTAGTTTTTGTAGTAGGCGACGGCCATTCTTGCTTCGGCATGCTTGCGACACTTAGGCCTGATTTAAACAAGCTCACAGTTTTAATAACCAATTGTATGTGGGGTTGAAAGAGGCATGAGCGTAAGCGAATGCAGGGCATGAAGTGCGCCAACCACAGGCGAGCTAACCCATTGCATGTGGGGTTGAAAGGGGCATGGACGTAAGTGAATGCGGAGCACGAAGTGCGTCAACCACATTAAGTTTTTGTCACTTGCCCCCTCTGGGAAGCGAGCAAAGGCGAGTGCCCCAGCTAGTCTCTATATACTAAAGTGTGAGCGGTCGCGGAAGGTCTGGTCAAAGATCACCAATGGCCAAACATTGTGGACACCATTCTCACAATCCGCCTCCTTTATTTGTTTAGGAAACTTCTCACAAAGCTTCCCGTACTCTCTATGTTCCTAATATCTATTTTGTTTTTCCCAATTCATATTGGTTTTTCAGATATTTTCATTTTTCTCCTTCGAAAATCCTTCCGCTGTTTGTTTTCGCCTCATCTCTGCTTTATGTACATTGTCTGATACTGGAGTGCCTTGGGTTTTTTTGCCTCAGAGGGGGAGATGTCTCGAGCTTTGATGCGTACTGAATTCTTCCAATCGAACAAAGCCTGCAGCGTCGAGCAACCCACTGACAATTTTTTCTGGATGATCTCATGCTTCTGCAAAGATTGATTTCTGAGGAATCCTGATCAGCAAGTCTCTGACACTCTTGCAAGCACTCCAGGACCATGCTCTACCGCTTGTACTTTGCCTGTTCCAACTCCAATAGCTGTATATCATGGTCTGAAACTTCCACCGTTTTGGCCAAACAATCCCAAGGTTTGGTTTGCTCAGATCGGGTCCCAGTTTAAAACTCGTGGAATTACAGCACAAGCCACCAAGTTTGATCATGTTGTTGGAGTACTACCGCCTGAAATTGCCCAGGAAATTAGAGATTTACTCATTGATCCACCAACTGTACGGCCTTACGAGCATCTGAAGACAGAGCTAATTAAACGTACCTCTGCTTCTGAACAAAAGCATTTGTACCGCCTTCTAATCTCGGAAGAACTTGGAGACCGCAAACCTTTGCAGTTATTGAGAGGCATGCAACAACTTTCGGGGGACAATCTTCTTGAAAAGTCCATCTTCAAGCAGCTCTTCCTGCAACGACTGCCCATGAACGCTCAGCTCATACTGGCTTCCACTGCAGACAGAGTCCCCTTAGATGAATTGGCTGCTCTAGCCGACAAGATTTTAGAAGCCGCCTTGCCTACACATGCCATCGCTGCCTTGCAATCCAAACCAACAGTAGAAACGCCGAGTTCGTCGTCAAGTGAGATTGCAGAACTTCGAGGGCAAATCAACCAGCTCACTTGGCAAATGCAAGCACTTGCCGAGCGCTTCCAGCTCCAGCCTCCTTCTCGCAGACGTCAACAGTCTCGTTCACGATCAACAGTCTCTGCCACCCGGACACCCTTTAGGGGCATTTTGCTGGTACCACTACAACTTCGGAGCCAGTGCAAATAGATGCAACTCCCCATGCAGTTTTCCAGTCATTTCGCCAGCTGAACAACAACAACAGCAACAGCAACAACAACAACGACCATCTCACTATCAACAGTCGGAAAACTATCAAGCCAGAGACTAATGACGACAAGTTCCCCTGGCTTCTCTCCATCCAGTTGTCTCTTTTACGTCACAAATCGCTGCACTGGTACATTTCTTTTGTGGATACTGGAGCCACAATGTTAGTGTTTTCCCGCCGTCATCTTCTGATAAATTACGCACTTCTCCTGTTACTCTACAAGCTGTAAATCACACACCCATCACGACTCATCGCGAAAAATCCTGCACGTTGGATATCGGTCTTCGCCGTCAATTCAGATGGATCTTTATTATTGCCAATCTTCCTACTCCGATTCTTGGCGCTGATTTCTTTGCTAATTTTGGTTTGAAAGTACACGTTGGACACCTTCAACTGATCGACACTACTACAAGCCGAGTTATCAATGGTCTTCAGGCTGGTGTTGAGTCACCTCGCCCTGTTTACGCTCTACCTGCGGTATCGTCACCATACAGAGAACTTCTCAAGAAATGTCCACACATCAGTCGTCCGAACTACAAAAATACGGATATCAAACACAGAGTAACACACCAAATCAACACCCATGGCCAACCTGCTTTCTGTCGCCCTCGTCGCCTCACACCAGATCGTCTCAAAATCGCCAAAGCTGAATTTGACCACATGTTGCAACTTGGTATTATTCGCCAATCCGAAAGCAATTGGTCTTTGCCGCAACATATGGTCGAAAAGTCAACACCAGGCGATTGGCGCCCTTGTGTTCTTGCTCTATTGTGCATGACCTTATTGTGCTCTAAACACAGCAACCATTCAGGATTGTTATCCCATACCGTATATTCAGGATTTCTCCGCACCTCTTCACGACAAGTCTATCTTCTCAAAGATCGATCTCATCAGAGCCTATCATCAGATTCCCGTAGATCTCGCTGACATACACAAGACCGCTATCACATTTCGCCTCATGGCATTTCTCCTCTACGTTCCAAAGTCCAGGCTATTGAAGACTTTCCTCCACCATCATCACTTCGCAAGGTTCATGAATTTCTTGGTCTTGTAAACTTTTACCGACGATTTATACCGAATTGCGCCTCTATCATCCAACCTCTGACCGATTTACTATCACCAAGGAAAACAAAGGAGACTTTGCAGCTGTCTGAAGAAGCCATTACAGCATTCCGTGAAATCAAGTCTGCATTAACCAATGCTACACTTCTTGTCCACCCTTCTCCGCCGTTGTCATATTGTTTAATGGTTGATGCTTTAAATGTTGCCGTTGGTGGAGTTCTACAGCAACGCATCAACAATACCTGGAAGCCTCTCGGATTTTTCTCCAAGCACTTAAAACCAGCAGAAGTCAAGTACAGTACAGTGCCTTTGGTCGCAAGTTACTTGGCATCTATCTCACCATCAAACACTTTCGGCATTGATTGGAAGGTCGAGAATTCTACATCCTGATTGATCACAAGCCTTTAACCTACCCCTTATCAACATCACCTGATAGTTACTCTCCTCGCGAAACATGCATATTACCATACCAAAATATGCATTTCTACTCCCAAATTTCCAAATACTTCTATATACTCTGGGTCATTCTTTATTCGATTCCACCACAATTGCTTTCCTTTGCACAAGAAACTCGACACATAGTCATTCCCGGTAAAGGCATACATACCTAGTAATGCTAATTTCTGCTGCCTGGTCAATCTGCATGAATCTAAATCTAGCAACTTTTCGTTCCTGCCACTGCCATTGTCTATAAGAATATTGATGTTGTGCAATTCGTCCATGCAGAATAAAATAATTGGAATATCTGTGTCTCCAGAACTGGAACGCACCACACAAACCATTGGATCATTATTACTCTCTGATGCGTGTTTTATCATATATGCAATTTTTGTGTCAGCTTCTTCGTGGTCAGTTTCAAGCTCCTGTACAAAGTACTGTGCTTAGAGACGTCATCTTTACGACACACAATTTGTTTCAATTGTACAACATCAATATATATACATATTATATATATATACATATTTCGGAGGAAGTTCTTGCAAGATTAGAGAAATTAGTGTGTAAGATGTATGGCGAGAGAGGTATGGCAGATGTAAACAGAGCTAGGTTGAGCAGTTTTTGGAAGAAATTGAAGGGAGACAACAAAGTTATGGATCTTTCATTGTAGCCACGATGCAGCAGTAGTCTTCAAAGGCATGCAATACGAGCAAACTTTGTTGCAAAAATGTGCAGAAAGGCCCAAGATTTTAAGATGCATTTGGAAGATCCTCAGCAGCATGGTTGGCTTAATGACCTCTCTCCTGATTGGAATGACGTACCCTATGCTGAAGATGTGGCAGAGTTATTGATTGGCAGCGATGGCATGAATGATGAATACTTTGAAGCAGAGGAATACAGTTCAAGCTCTGATGCTTCTGACAACGAGGATTAACGTCTGAAAGCAGCGAATAAAAACCCTTACCTGTAAGTATGTACATAAATACATTCTACTGCAACGAAACTGAGAATAATACTGCAACGAAACTGAGGAAGATGGTATTCTTGATATTCACATGCAACATGACAGGTATTAAATGCAAACTTCCTTAAATTCATATTTTAGATATTAACTTGTAGTTCCTTGACAGGCTGAAAGTGGAGCTGCTCTAAAACACCGAATTGGCCTTCATTTGCATTAGGAAACGAGCTTTACCTCCTAGCTACAGTCACAAGAAAACCATTTTCACTCGTTGTTTGCAAATTTAGAACTTCCGCTGCCTCCTAAGAAGTCTGACAAAGACAAGGCAGTATTACGCAAAAACTCAAAAAAGCAGCCTCGTTTTCATGGAAAGCATCCAGATTAGAAAACGAGCTATACCTTTAAGCTACTATAGTCACAGGAAAGCCATTTCCACTAATTGTTTGCAAATTCAGCACGCTGTGCAGCCTGTTAAAAATTCTGACCAAAACGAAGCAATATTACGCAACATCTCAAAAAAGCGTCTTCCTTTTCATGAATAACATTCAGATTCGGATTCTACGTCAAAAACTGGTCTAGAATATGCTTGTCCCATTAATTACCCACTCAAGTGATACCTACTTCACTCACCGCCTGGACTATGATCATTAGTTATTGGGATGAGAGAGGGATAATCTTAATGTTGTATGCAATTTCTTATCCAAAAAAACTATTGTCAATGGACAGATTGCAGTTTTCATAGAGAAAAGGAAAGCCATACTCCCATAGGCAATATCGGAGAGCATAGCAAAGCATATCTCTTTTGATACGGGCGCTACGCAGGACCCAAATCGTGTTGTTGTTGATAAACACGCCCGGACACTGGAGGGTTTTGAAAGTGTCCGGATCGTTCTTGATGGATCTTATTGACTGGAGTGGCGTGGGAAACCAGGAATGTTCAGCACACTGAATAGTGCAACAAAGCCGATCCGATAGAACCACAATCTGAGCCCTCGTGTTTTGTGTGTGCGTGTGTGTGTTTTGGTAGACGCCCTTGAGAGGAACGCGATTTTTGCTTAAAAGTTTGTGAAGAGCTCCTTGGAAGACAATATTTTTTGTCTTCATGTGTGTTTCCTCTGCGAGGAATACTTCGAGCCCGTCAAATGATGTTGCTCTTGACATGGCCACATATAACTGATCATGTGTGAACACGGGCTCAGGTAAACACAAACCAACATACCTCGGAGATTGTCCCTGTGCCTTGTTGATAGTAAGGCAGTATGCTAGTCTGACTGAAAATTGCTGTCGCTTGATGTTGAACGGCATCTCTGTGTCCTGTGTTGACAATGTTATTCTGGGAATCATGACCTGCTGTCCTCTGTGTTCCTTGGTGATGATCTCTGCTGTGATCACGTTAAGTCAAAGATGGCGTACAATGAGTCTTGTGCCATTGCAAAGACCTTTCTTTGGATTTAGATTCCTCACAAGAATGATTGTTGCACCAACCTTAAATAAGGAAAGTTCGATATTACGATGTGTATCATCGAATCACCCTTATTGATATTTAAAATAAGTGTAGAATAAATGTATAATTATGACACAGGAAGATTATACCGTGAGTCTAAGTCGATATAATGGCATTTCGTTAGGAGTTACATTGTTGATAAACTCAATTGGATATGCCGCCTCCTCATCTGGATCCTCTGTTATCACACTGTCTGTGCTGTAGTATTTTCTGTCAGCAGCTTGTAGTCTTTCCAGAATGATGTCATTGATCTGATGTGAAAAGTCATTCTTTGGGGTAAGACAACAACGTTCTGACATAGTTACCGGATCCAGCATGAGGCACCACTGTGGTGTATTAGGCTGGGGATATATGAAGTTGAGCATTTCCTCTTGCGAAGATGTGCATATTTGATGTGGAAAAGTGATATTGTCAAGTGCATCATGTGGTTCTTGTTTGTTCCGAGTCTTAGGAGCCATTCTGGGAATTCTCTGTACGATTCAACTTGAACAGCTCTCATGTTTGTGTGCAGGCGATGTTGTTGAAACTGTGCCCAGAAATCACTTATTTCATATGATTTAAGACTCCCTGATACGATTTTCTCTCTTCCTGCTTTGGGGACAACAGGTAAGACTTGTCTGAAATCGCCACCAAGTAACATGAATTTGCCACAAAATGGCTTGTCAACTCTTGTGATATCCCGAAACAGTCTCTCAACTGCTTGTAATGCCAATGCTGGTATCATTGAAGCTTCCTGCCATATAAATAGGGTTGTCTCACGCAACAGTTGCGCTCTTCGGCTCTGTCTCTTGACATTGCATTTTGATTCCAGCTTCAATGGTATTGGAATTTGGAATTGCGAATGTGATGTTCTGCTGTCAATAAGCAATGTAACTGCAATTCCTGACCAAGCCATACACTGAACTTTATGTCCAGATGCATGAAGGTTACGAACCAAGGTGTTGTAGAGAAATGTTTTCCCTGTGCCAGCTGGTCCGTCGAGAAAGTGACAGTTCTGTTCAGATTGCGCCTCAATTGCTTGAATAATGGCTGTGTATACCACTTGTTGTTCTGGATTCAATGAAGCACGCATTTGTTCTTCTTACTCTTTTTCATGTTGAACATCCATGTGATCTTCCTCTGAAAAGATAAACAACAGTTTTTTTGGTAAAAATAGAAGTCAATCTTGGCTAAACTATTATAGTGAATATGATAATGTTAAGTTGTCAATCAACTTGTTCTGGAATGACAAAGTCGGCCTGTAGTTGAGGAAGGTGATCGTAATTTGTGATTGACAAACCATGAACCTTTGAATTGTTGTCAATATCATGTAGACACTGATACATGTGTCTGTCTTGGAAGGCTATGTCTGGATTGTTGAGTTGATCACACCTGACAAAGTCTTCACTCATTGCTTCTTTGAAGGCGTTGAAGAGTGTTCTGATGTCTGATGGCGTTTGAAAGAGTAGCAATGATGCAAACAACTGTCTGAGTTGTGAAGGCATATTGAAGATGACAACTTCATCAAGGCAACGTGTGATTTCAGCATCAACAAGCAAAGAGCTAATGCCACATCTTTAAAGGAGTCACATAGATTACCTTCTACTGTACGAAGTTCTTCAAATGACGTAGCTCCTCGTTGATGCAATAGCAAAAGTCTGAGTGCAAACTTTTGCTCGCAAAGTCTGGGCTGCACTTGAGTTACTCTACCAATGATTGGCATTGTTCTTCGTTGTCTGGCTGTCCATGTTTTTGAACGCTCCTGGAAGACATAGTTCTCTGGTATCTCATGGTAGAGGTACTGACGGGCAGCTGGATCTTGCTGGTTGAGTTCAAACCATGCTGTGAATGTTGTTATATCACCAATGTTGTTGAGCCTTTGCTCGTCATCATTGTCATGAAAGATGACTTGTTGCTGAAATGGTAGATGAACAGAAAGCCGTTTGACTATGTGGCTCTTGTCATGCATGGGGAACTGCATAAGCCGATAGACAGCTTCATGTGGTCCAATATATCTTGCATTGATGTATTGGTGCACCTCGTCTTGTTCAATGTCTTGAGGTACTTGCTGTTGATTTTCTTGAAGAATTTCAACATGTGCCATATCATGTCCTTTATGAATATATTTGAAAATGTACTTGACACTTTTTACTGTACTGCATATTTCCACGTTGATATGACACTGATATTTGATTAGTAGGTGTCTGTTGTGTGGTACTATCCAGGTATCATCCAGAATGCGATCATTTACCCTGACTGGATGAAGACAGCGTCGTCTGTAGAGAGGATAGCCGTTGACATTGATTTGAGTGTCAGCAACTTGTTCTTTTGGAAAATGCTTTTTGCATTTGTTGTTTTCCATGCACACGCAGCGAGGATTTAAAACTCCACAGGGTCCATGTGTCATGTGTTTTAGGACCAGCTTGTGGTATTTTGCATCCTGTGGGTCTGGAATCTCTGCTGATATCAGTTGATCCAGCTGATAATTAATATAATAATTAACAATTTTATAATAGAAATGATGTACAGAATATTTGTACTCTGCATTGGATATAAATTTAGCAATGAGAAAGAGAATTATTAGCACATGTCAAAAATACCTGTTGTGGTGTTCGCGGTTTATCAGCTTGTGAAAGAAACAGAATCATATGTGCATGTCGTGGTCCTCTCTTCTGGAATTCTATGACATACGCATGTGCTGTGACTTGTCCAAGAATGTGCTTCTGCAGAATGTCTTTGAGTAGTTCTTTGAGTTTGAGTTGAAATACTCTTGTGACAATGTCTGGTCGATCATTGGCTGTCTGATACAGATGAATGTTTTCTTCTATCTCCTTCCATTTAGGATTGGCAGTCATTGTGAGGAAGATGTCTGGCTTGCCATACTTCCTTACGGTTGTCATTGCATCTTGAAAAGTTGATACATGTTTCTTTGGCTGCCTGGAAAGGATGATGGTAGAATGATAACCCGGCCAACATCAATATGTATGGGCTGATTCGGATTGTTAGCCTTGGCCATCTGGTTTTCGATTTCAACTCTTCTGTGGAGATGATTCATCAGGCCACGATATGTGTCAACATGAACCTTTGATTATTCATAATCCAGTGGAATTTATTGCCTTCTATTTTCGTGTATGCATCTACCAGATACTGTTGAAATAGAAGTGATGCAATGTGGATGGTTGAGAATGCATCCCTGACCTGGATTCTGTATAAATAGTATTCGGATAGGGTTAGTCTGGTACGACGGTTACGATTTTTGTGGTTTTCACCTGCTACGTGTGCTGTCGGCAATCGTTGAAGGTCCAAACTATAACCTCTGTGAACATGAAAGAAAATCAATGGATACGTGAGAGGATGGCAATTGGACTGGTTGCGTAAATCTTCATAAGATCTGTCAATTTCTCTGGCAGTTGGATTATCGTATCTGTGATCTTGCTCTGGGCGACATGTTATGATCATTTTGAATGTCGGAACAGGCTGATTGTTTGCAATAGCGTGCTGCCGCTGTTCCTCCAATATTTCACCCATGCTTCGATAATGTTGCGCAAATCAATTGACTGCCATTAATTCATTCTGGAGAAGTGCAACGATTTCCAAATCAAGACGTTGTTCTTTTGCAGTATTTTGCCGTTCCTGCAATGCTTGTTGCATATCCATGTTGTAGAGTTCTGCATACTTTCTGGATCTCTCTGTTTCTGTTACACCTGTGATTATTAATGCAAGAAACTATCCATATGAAAATATGAATTTAGGACACAAATCATAAGTCAATAATAAGCTATCGCCTCCGAGAGCTTAATATTTATATTTCAACTTCATCATTTTGAAGTTGGAATCAGTAAAATTGAAATGGTTCACGAATTCCAACTTCAATTAAGCAATATATATATTATACTACGGGTCATCACTCGCTTCGCTCGTTCGCCCCAGCCCGTCAAGTAAAAAAAGCTTAATCTGGTTGGCGCACTTCGTGCGCTGCATTCGCTTCGCTCATGCCTCTTTCAACCCCACTTACAATGGGTTAGCTCGCTGCGCTCGCCTGTCTATCTATTATCAAGAAACATTGCCGGGTAGGGCGCACTTCGTGCGCTGCATTCGCTTCGCTCATGCCCCTTTCAACCCCACTTACAATGGGTTAGCTCGCTGCGCTCGCCTGTCTATCTATTATAAAGAAACATTGACTGATAGGGCGCACTTCGTGCGCTGCATTCGCTTCGCTCATGCCTCTTTCAACCCCACTTACAATAGGTTAGCTCGCTGTGCTTGCCTGTCTATCTATTATCAAGAAACATTGACGGGTAGGGCGCACTTCGTGCGCTGCATTCGCTTCGCTCATGCCCCTTTCAACCCCACTTACAATGGGTTAGCTCGCTGCGCTCGCCTGTCTATCTATTATCAAGAAACATTGACGGGTAGGGCGCACTTCGTGCGCTGCATTCGCTTCGCTCATGCCTCTTTCAACCCCACTTACAATGGGTTAGCTCGCTGCGCTCGCCTGTCTATCTATTATCAAGAAACATTGACGGGTAGGGCGCACTTCGTGTGCTGCATTCGCTTCGCTCATGCCTCTTTCAACCCCACTTACAATGGGTCAGCTCGCTGCGCTCGCCTGTCTATCTATTATCAAGAAACATTGACGGGTAGGGCGCACTTCGTGCGCTGCATTCGCTTCGCTCATGCTTCTGCCTACTCCTCTTGCAACAGTTTGGCTCGCTTCGCTCGCCTGATAACCCTTATCATAATTTGTTTGTTAAAACTTTGGGCTTGTTTGCATTAGGCCTAAGCGTCGCAAGCATACCGAAGCAACAATGGCGGTCGTAGAAAAACTAAAACTATCTCACTCGAAAAACAAAACAAAACTATCACCTGTGTTCTCAATTGTCTCCTGTAATTTTCCAGAGGTCTCTCAAACAATTAGCAAGTCTTTACAAAGGTAATTCAGGTCGTAAAGCACTTTGAAAGGCGCCGAGTTTTCTTTTGTGTGCAAAACAAAAACACGCGTCTTCTCCAAAAGTACCTGCTGCCTGCCGAGGGCAAATTTGCATGATAACGAAAAACGCGTCACTGTTCACGTGAAGTTGCGAAAGAGCCAATCAAATTGCAGGAAAAGGCGAAACGCGTCACGTGAAGAGCGAACGCTTTCTTCGAAATTGGAGTTGGGGACGCGAATTTGAAAGTTTCGCCAGCGTAAACCATCGTTTTTTCGTGATAGGACAATTATTGGAGTAATTCATGGAATAACTCAAAAATTCTTTTAAAATAGGCTTGCAAAAATAGATAACTTTTGCCTACTCCAGAAACGGAGCCTTTCCATGCAAATGCCAACCTTGTGCGCCCCCATTCAAAAAAGCCTTATTGATCACCGATTCGCCGTTTCGTCCCATTGTTTTTGGGCGTTCGACCTATTGTTTCGGCTCGAATCTATTGTTTTGGCCAGAGTTTTGCCACCGTCACGTGACATAGCAGAATAGTAGTATTAGGTGCAAAAATTATACCTTTTTTCAACCAAGCACGCTCCAATGTTTCATGTCCACATTCCTTGAACAATTCATGCCCTTTGTGTTTGTGCACATTTGCGATGTGATTGAAGAGTGCCAACCATTTCTCCTTAAGAAGTGCAGCATTGTCATCACTAGAGCAAGCACACCAGTACACACGAGTTTGATTGATTGTACCCAATTTTTCACCTCTGCTGTTTTCTTTTTTTTTGCCAATGGCTTCAACTTTCTTACCAATAGCTATGAAGATAAATGACGATTGAAAGTCTTGCTTCACGAATTATAATAGAAAGCAAATAGAATTTCCTAAAATTGTGAGCTTACATTTAGCGACATGGGAAACATCAAAACAGTGCTTTTTCTTAGGTTTTTGCTCCCGCGTGTATTTTTTAACTCCTCCATGCCTATCTGTCACTATTGTTTGAAAGTTAATGCCATGTTCTTCCATCTCTTCCAGGCCAGATTTCAAACCAGCAAGCTCCATATGGGTAGAACCACCAACTTCATTGCTCTGCAAAGGAAGGAAGTATGTTATATTTCAAGCATAGCAAATCTCGACAAACAACATTTTTCTTATTGTTCAAGAAGAATTTTATACCAACCTGTAAAGTGTTAACACTGATCACTTTGTTTGAGTCCAAGTCCATGAGAGAGTAAGTGCCATATTTAGCAGAAAATCCAGGAGAATCCATTCTTGCATCACCTCCAAGGGTTTTGATGTTCTTCCCATTCAGCAACAATTGTTTCTTCTCCATGTTCCAGTGCTCAAATATCGTTGGAATGAGGTAAATTCGCTGAATCCTGACATTTGTTCGTTCAGTGATACAAGGAACGTGAAGATGATTAAAGAAGGTCAAAATCTTTGCAGGTTGACAGCCAGAAAAGAGTGCTTGCTGCAATCAAAAAGTTTCCCATTGGCAAATCTCCGTGATGTGGCTGGCTACTCCATCTTCTTAAATGACCATTGATGCAAACTGATCTGATTTTCAAGCAAGAACCAATTATGACAGACGTGATGTCCTGGCAATGTCCCAAGCAGATGGAGCAAATGGAGAACAACGTCATCAGGCAACTTTCAAAAACAAGGAACTTCTTCTCTCGGTAACCCATCTTCATGGATGAGTCAGTTACCTTACTGGATGCGTCAGAAGAATCGCTGCATTTCCATTCGTCATGACTTTCTCCACTTTCACTAGTCAACGTGATGTTATGCATGTCGTTGTCGGATTCAATTGCCAGTGCAAATTCTTCGCTCGTCTGTACACCTGTTATTGACGGGAAATATGTGTTACATAACAAATAATGTAGTTTGGCTTTGACGGAAGATATGAACGCTCATAAAGTGTAGCTACTACCATTTATAGCCTTACCTTTGTCGCAAGTTGGTATTGATACCTGAACTTCTTTCGTTTCATACCAAAATGCAGGTTGGGTCTGTGTTGCTTTAGAACGTGTAAATCTTATTGACTGTGTAGAGGCGTCTGATGTCACAATTTCCTCAGTTCCACAACTCATATCTTTTGTCAAAGGCTCTATTCCTGAGGTTGACAACGATTTGTCATCAACATTTGTTGACTTTTCCATGACACCTCTCACTATCTAAAGTTTTTGTAAAATCAATTTTTATGAGAAACGGTGACAACGTCAAGAAAGTAAACTTTTGCCAAATTATTTGTAATATACGTTTGTTTATAAGAAGCTGGTTTATAAGAAACTTTTACTGTGATGGCCAAAAATTGAACAATAAAGTTACGTTTTATCGTGTTAATTTTTGTCTGCAAGAAATTTATAACTTTTCAACTTAATGTGCATAGATTTTTTGTGACGACCTATGGTTGTGTCAAGCCAAAAGTGCTCGATTTAAACCATAACGTAATTTTAGGTCCAAAAAATAAGAAACTGTTAGTACTAAAACACAAAAATTTTCATGTGAAATTGCGAAACTTTTAGTGCTAAAGATCCATGTTTCCTATAAACTACTAAAAAATGTGCACGTCACATACCTCTGCTCTGTATCGTTTCATGAATGCTCCTCCTATATTTCGGGCTGTTTTCTTTGGACTCATTCTTGGTTCCAGACGTGGTTTCAGTTTCTTGCTGACAAACGAAACTTTTCCTTTCAATTGACACTTCCCCTTTGGCGAAGAAAAGTCAAATTCTGTTGGAACGGCTTCTGGCTTCAATGCGAGCTTGAATTTAAATCCTGTCAACTTCATCAAGTATGGACTTCTTTCGGAACATGTTTCCTTAAAGTGACTTTCGCACAGCCTAGAAGCTTTGGTAGGTCTAAAGTTTACAAAACGCATTTTCTCCACCCATCGTTTGCACACAATTTTGTCAGAAGGAAACAAAAAAAGTGCTTTTCCAGTGCCACTATAGTTATAGGCAGAAGATACAACCATTTTTGCAATGCTTAACTGATAAATAACAACCCAGGAATCATTTTAATAGAAAGTTTTTATCCCCTCCCCGGACATATCCACTGTGTTATTGCCTCACGTTGATTTCAACATGGTATTTGTGACATCAGTAAAATCGTCACCGAAAGGGTGACGAGATTTACAAAATAATCAGCAGTTTCCGAGTTTTTGGAAGGCCTGTAACTCGAAAATGAATGATTTTTTGGAAAAACGAAGTTGATATTTGAAATCTCAGGCATTATTTCTCCCGATTTAGGCAAAATTATTTTGGCGTGTCGGTTCTCCTTTAAAAAGAAAGTTGTTGAAAACTGGGCAAAGCTTAGGGATCAACTTTTAAAGACTGCAGTTGAAAGGAGTCACCCATGTGTAGAGTGTTGTTTGAAATGCGACACTCGGCTTGGCCAAGGCCCAGGAACATTTGCAAACGATTGAGCTGGTCCAGAGACAGCATTTGATAGTATTTTTTTCAGATGTGAGGATTGTGGGCCCTTCTACTATGTCTGCTTTGATGTCTGCTTGAAGATCATCAGTTGCGTCCTAACCATAAACCTGAGAAGTGGAATGTAAGTTGTACTGGTTGTTGTTATTTTTTATTTATTGGTGCAAACCATTTCATTTTGATTCAGTACCAAGTAGATGTTTCATTATATGAAACACTACATCATGATGAAAATCTGAACATGAATGATTGATTGATTGGCACATACGCTTGCTATCGGCTAGGCACAGGGGGACAACTGAAAAGTCCAGGGCTAATCTAAGCAGTGCAACCCCAGTCCTTCTTCTTGATGTGACCACACCTCGTAATTCCTTTTGCCTTTTGCCTGGAATTACGAAGAGCTTGCAGCTCTCCTGGTACTCTTTCATGGCGAGTTTCACCTGGGTGGGAATCAAACCCACAAATGTGGATTGTTGTGCAGTCCGACTTGCTCAACACTGTGCCATTCATGCTGCAAGGGTAAGGGGGTCATAGACAGACTGTTAGTGTCATGTCCGTTGGGATACTAAAAATATTCCAAATATTGCTAATAGATAGAAGCTTGAAGTAAAAGAATTGCAACTGTAACAGGATCAAACTGAGCCACATGCACCAAAACAGGCTTGGGGTTTGAAAAACATCCCCCCCCATATTGATTAGGGTTAACAGACAACATGCGTTTATGGGGGATAAAAATCATTGGCCAATGACTCCTGACAACTGCTGTCAAATTGAATTTAAGTTTCAGCTCTAATGCGCTTTTCAAAGTCAAAGTTTGCTGTATACCCAAGGATGAGAAGTTGCATACCTTTGTGTCATAAACCTAAGATAAGCTAAGGATCCTTAACTTACATTAAATGCTTGATGAATGCTTGATTAATGGCACACCATGCTTTAAAAAATCTTATGATATGCCAAAGATGTTTTGGGTGTGAGAACTGAAAAATGTAGTGTAGGAAGCACTGTGCAAGGAATTCATAAGCCTTTTTCTGTTTTAGGGGAAGTTCTTTGAGTCATTGACTCACGAGGACAAAGTCCAAGTGAGGTATATGGAGGGGACAAAATTCCTGTGTGTGTCGTCCAATTTCGATTGTTTTTTAACAAACGGTGATTGTTTTTTTCATTGTTTTTGAACAAAAAAAGGCCGTGATCATGCTTTGCAACTTTCCTTGTGTCCAGAGCGAGGATTGTTTAAAGGTTTCATTTGATTGGCGGAAAGGACAGACTAAACAGACACCATTCTTCTATCGATGATGTCTGTCATGGTGAGATGAGCACTCATGATGCCAGATGAAGTAGGTTTCATTATTAATTCATGAATAACTGTTTGTGGTGATTTCCTTTTTAGTCAGAACACAACGTTTGCCATAAAGCCCTCTTTTTTTGAATTTCCCTTTAATTTTTTGGTATTGACTTGACTGCAGCCAGTGTTTCTTGCTTTCCTCAACGAACAAAGGAAGGCCTAACCGTAGCGCCCTAGCCCCTACCTGTGGCTTTGTCCCCGATCCGATAAGTTTTTGTTGTTAAGGTTTAATCTTCACGTTCCTTTTCGTATCGCAGTGCTTTGCATTTATTTTTCGTTTTGTTTGTTTATTCTTTATTTTTGTTCTGATCACACACAGTGGTCTGAACTCAAAGTTTTGTTTGGACTACCGATTGTGGTGGTTCAGACTCCGAGTTGAAATTTGAGAATATTGAAATCAAACTGAAGCATATGAATCAAGGCATACTCTGATGCTGAAACCCTACGAATTTGAAAGCAAAACAATTAATAACCTTTGACTAACTGAAATTAACCAAAACAGGCTGGATTTCACATTATAAAACTGAACTAATTGGCTCAAAGACGTTGCAGTAGCATTCCTTGACATTGACAGACTGACTTTCCTTCACAAAACTGGATTGAAGTTTTACTTCAACTTGTTTAAATTGACTATTGAACCTCAAATATACGCAGGTCGAAGAGACAAGTCGATATGGGCAAAATATTGTTTATCATGCTGCTACTTTTTGCTGTTGTGATTCTGAAATTCAGGCAGGGAACAAGTAAGCAGCTAATTCCTACATGTTTGAAGCAAAATTCCCTGTCAGCAAGAAAATGGATGAAAAGAAACTCATCAAAATCTCATCAAAAAAATATTCACAATGAATAGCCATTACAGTGAAAACTGTCTGAGGATATGCATGCTTGTGTTGTGTATTTATCAGGAGATGTTGAGTTGAACCCAGGGCCTACCTTTATTTCAGAAGCAATTTCTGTATCTGAGGAACATTTTAAGTTTTTGCCAATTTCTTCTGAATCCCAGTATCAAATTTGTTGTCTATTGAACCTGATGGGTATACCCATGGATGGCCGCACTAAGTCCATTGCAAAATCTTTGCAGAAACCCAAGAAACATTTCAAGATAATAGGTGATGGAAATTGTCTTTTTCGGGCATTTTCATATGCAATTTTTGGGACACAAAGATACCATGACATCAGTAGAAAAAAGATTGCATCTCACATGATGGAAATAGAGCAACAATTGCATCCCCATATTCTAGTTTCGGTTGATGAGTATTTAAGGAAAAGTGGAATGCAGTCAAATGGAACCTGGGGCACTGATGTTGAAATTATAGCTGCATCACATTTATTTAAAACTGATATTTATGTGTATTCCAAGTTTGGCTTGGAATTAAAATGGTCCAGGTTTTCAACAAAACGGTTTAATCAGTTTGATAAAAAATTCAAAGAGTCCATTTACTTTCAAAATATGGATGCAGGGGCGGATCCAGGAAAAAAATTGAGGGGTGCTCAAAAAATTTTTGGGGCGTAATTTTTGTGAACCACGCCCATTTTTAGTAGAACCTCGCTAATAAAGAACGATTAAAATGTTTCGTTTTATTGTAAAATCAATATGAAAATAAAGTCATTAAGATTGTAAAAAATTTTCAAAAATATTATCTAGCAAAACAAACTGCTGGAAAGCAAACAAACAAGTTTATCTGAGGGTTAACATGCCAATTGCACAGCATCTCATATATGACTCGAAAAGAGCTATCAACAATTGGATAGTAGCATTCATTTAGCCTGCCAACAACACTTGCAATTGCAGAAATACTAATGAATGATGAAAAACTGTCATTATTTGCAACATTTGCAGCTTCTGAGAATACAGCTGGAACTCTATCATTTTTGAAAATTATTTGTATGCCTCATTGGAGATGTATAAGGAAAAATTGTATTCTCATCAACAACTTGAATATCTGGCCATAAAGAAGAGGATGATCAGCATACTAACCTGGCATGAAATAATAGCTCCATACATGTCAGACATAACAGACAAATTTTTGTCCCCAATCAATGAAATGGATGAAGCAGCATTAAAAAGACAAGATCTGTTTGGTTTTAGAGCAGACATATATAATTTAATGTGTGTAAATCTGAAATCCTGAACTTACTTAGGATGTTAAGAGGTGGTCAATTCAATTTTGTTAGCCATTTAGCCAAAAAAAACAAGTTGGAAACTGCAACCTTGCTGCTTCGTCGGGCCTAGGCAAACCCAAAAGCAAGCTCATTCTTTGCCTTTTTGATTTTCACATTACAAGATTCCTTGTCTTGGTTTTTAAAGTAAATCCGAAACAAAGCGCAGACACGCTTCCTTCAAATTGCATAATATTTTCTGTTTGTTTTGATAATCAGGTTTTTCATCCAAAATGACTTCACGGATTTTGCGAAGCGCAACAGCCATTTTGGATGAATAGAATGAAAGTTGCTTGAGCTTGAGCAACTCCTGGTCAGTACTCTGCCACTCTTCACGAGACCTTGATCATTTGAGCAACCCTAATACGATGATTTGATTGGTCTGCGAACTATTTTTGTAAAAGAGTTGCTCCCGCTCAATTTGAGCAACCCTCATACGATGTTTTGATTGGCCTGCGAACTATTTTTGAAATAAAGAGTTGCTCAAGCAACCTCCGCACCCCTCTGGATCCGCCACTGGGATGCTATACATTATGATGTGGTCTTAGATGTTGCTGAAGGTGTTACCACCAATGAACTTGAATCTGCACTTGCCTATTCCGGTACCTTATGTAAGTCTATCAAGAAACCTAAACACAATGCAACAGAATGTTTGAACCAAAGACTAGGTTTACTTGGCTTGGAGCCAGTTGATGTCCCTGGAGATGGTAATTGCTTTTTTAGAGCAATTTCACACCAACTTTTCTCAACTGAGCAATACCATGACCAAGTGCGTGCAGCAGGCATTAGATATCTTAATGATAATCATAGAAATTTCAAGGATTTTGTAACTGAGGATTCTTTTTTAACATATATCAACAGAATGTCAATTTCAGGGACTTGGGCTGATAACATTATAATCCAGGCAGTTGCCAATGCATTTAACTGTGAAATTGTCGTCACAGAATCTGCTGAAAATTTTCAAGAATACACATTGATACCTCCAGTTAATTCAGTGGGAACACCTTCAATCGTACACATTGGGCATCTGAATGAAATTCACTATGTATCAACAAGAGCAGCAAGTACTGCTGATAAACAAGAAAGATCAATTGACCCAATGTTGTCAAGACAAAGGATAGAATTAATTTCAGATAATATAAAGAGCAACAATATCAAGGTCTTCTTTTCATCTGAATATGAGCCATGTGCTAAAAAACAAAAAAGAGCAGCCCAAAAAACAGAGCAGAAGCGTAAGATGAGAAATATTTCAGACTTCAGGGAAAAAGAAAAGTTGCAGAGGAAAAGTATTTCATTAGAGGAAAAGAAGAGAAATGCCAAACACATGCGTGAAATAAGACAAGATCCTGCATATAGTAGAAAGGAAAAGGTACAGCAGAGAAATAATTATGCACGCAAAAAAGAAGTACCCAAGAATATGTAAATTGACCATCAGTTGTTGAAAAGGTGGAAATTAATGACACAAACCAAAAAAGAGCTTGGCAGTGAAATCCATTCTACTAGCAATTTGAGGATCATGCATAATCTTGTAGCATTGTTTCACAGAAGCATAGAATGTGGACCTGAATATATCTGCACTTGCTGTTATCAGCTTTGGTATCGGACATCTGTTGTGCAATGCATTCTTAGCAATTATGATTCTACTGATGACAATATTACCAAATCTTGTTTAAATAGTGTAACAAGTGTTGGAAATGTTGAATGGATTTGTCAAACCTGTGACAAATCTTTACTAAATGGAAAAATACCTACTTGTTCCAGAGCAAATTTAGAGATATTTCCTCAGAAACCACCATGCTTAAATTTGACACCATTAGAGGAGAGACTTGTATCGCCACGTATTCCATTTATGCAAATAAGAGAGTTGCCAAGGGGTGGCCAGTTAAGCATACATGGATGTGTTGTAAATGTACCGGCAGATGTGAGCTCAAGTGTGAACAAGCTGCCAAGACTTTTGTCAGAATCACAGACGATACCTGTAAAGCTCAAAAGAAAGCTTCATTTAAGCACTACTACAGTTATGAAAGTGTCAGGCCAAATAAAGTTTTGGAAGCAGCTCAATATCTTACTCAGAATAGCACATTATTTAGGGATGAAGGTGTCAATATTGACAATGAATGGATTCAAAATTTGGAAAAAGAGAGTTTGCACACAGATTGGGCCGAGTTTTCCCCTAACAGTGGAAGTTCCAATGAACCAGATACTGTCCCAACTTGTAGTCAGCCACCTAAAGAAATAAAGGAAGAACTTCCAGAGGGCTTGGTGGAACATGATGATTGGACAGAGCAAGAGAGTCGTCCATCAGGTGTCAGTGATACTCTTTTACAAGAGCCAGATGTTACGCAGACCACAGATTATATCATAAATGTTGCACCGGGAGAGGGTAATAAACCATTAGGCCTTTTCTTGGACAAAGATTCAGAATATTTGTGTTTTCCAACAATTTATTGTGGAATGAGAAGGCCTGACAACGGCATGAGTAAGGTACCAATTCATTACAGTACAATTTGTAAATGTGAGCTTCGGAACAAAGACCGCAGAGTGGCAAGCTCTGTTCCAAATATATTTTTTAAATTGAAGAAATTGCAGATAAAACAGATTCAAGATACAGCTGAAATTGCCCTTCGAAAAATAAAAGGTAAGAAATATACAGCTGCTGAATTGAAAAATAACACTCTTGTTAGAAAACTAATAAATATTGATGAAGGGTACAGGGTTTTGAGAAACTTGGGAGGGTCTCCCCCCTATTTTCAAAAATGCCAAAAAGATTTGTTTGCTATGATTAGGCAGCTTCGATACCCAACTTGGTTTGGTTCATTTTCTGCTGCAGAAACTAGATGGGTACATTTATTAAGAATGTTAGGAAGAATTGTTGAAAATCATGTGTACACAGACGAAGAAATAAAGTTGATGACTTGGCAAAAAAAGTGTGAATTTATTCAGAAGGATCCTGTCACTTGTGCAAGAAATTTTGAGCATATGGTTCAAGTCATGATCCACAAATTTTTGAAAAGTAACCAGATGCCTTTAGGCCAGATCATTGAGTATTTCTATAGAGTTGAATTTCAGCAACGTGGATCACCACATATTCATGCATTGTTTTGGGTAAAAGATGCACCGGAATATGGTAAAGATTCTGATGAAACCATAACAGAGTTTGTAGACAAATATGTTACATGTGCAGGAAGAATTCCGCTTGAAAATAGCGATGATCTTATAAACTTACAAACTCACAGGCATTCTAAAACTTGTAAAAAGAGAAATAAGAATGTATGCAGATTCCAGTTTCCTTTGCCTCCAATGAAGAAAACAACTGTTTTGAAGCCACTGGAGAGTGATGGTCTTCAATCCAGTGAAATCAGTGCGATCAAAAGTAACTGGGAGAATGTTCAAATGAACAACATAGGATATACATAGCTAATCAAAGAAGCAACCACAGATTATGGGTCATTGTTAGATCATGTTTACACAAACATACAAGACTGTGTCAGCCATGTTGGAATTCTAGAGTCATACTTTTCTGACCATAAACCAATTTTTGTTTGCATAAAATAGACGTTGCATACTGCATAAGTGTTCAAAACATTTATTTATGATTTGAATCATTTTATGCAACCATTATTAAGAAAACTGCACTAACCAGCCAAGCAAAATTTGTTGCTGAATGCAAGTTGCACTATATGATGTCCCTTATGTGGAATACCCTGTGATCAAAGTTGTTGCAGCTGCAGATTTTACCTTATGTTGATGCATAAAGTCAAGGCAGTTCACATGGATTTAATTTGAGCTAAGACTGAACATAGTTCTGCAGACAGATAAAGACACTAAAATCATTTGTAAAAAATTTGACCTTAGAGGAGGAGGTCACATCATAAGTTAAATATTAAATGTAACATATTTGATGCCATGAAGTTTAATAGCATATTAACTGCACTTTGATTTTAAATATCCACTTTTTAAAAATATGTACATAAGAACACCAAAAATGTGAAAATGAAATAAATGTAATCAAGGGTAGCATTTACACAATTTGATTTTACTTATTTTTACTTGTAGAATATCACCAGTGAGAACTCCACAGTGGTATGCCAGAAAGTGGACAACTACTGTAGTTTCCCACATCTCATTGGATCCTGCAGGACCAAAGGTAAGTTATTGTTTATTTCCTATTTTCAATTAATTCTGCTGCTTGAAGAAAATATGCAAATACAAGAGATGAATTCATGAACACATATGAATCCTTCCTGTGCATTCCAGACGTCTAACTTCTTGTTATTAAATCCATTTCATATCTTTCAGCTCGAAGATGAATGAAAATTCTAAAGGCAACAGGCATGTCACAACAGTGGTGTTATAACATGAACAATTTTGCTGTGAATGCAGGTTGTGGCAGCTGCATTGAAGCTGAAGTATTCAAACTTTGCTGGAACTTGAAAACATTACTTACTTGCAGAGCTGACTAACAACAACACTGAATACCACTGCTACCAGCCAGTTTTATCAAACCATTGAGTTCCGTAGCACAAGAAAAATGTAAACAGTGAACCAACACAATTATTCCAGATATTTATGATACCGGTAAATAAGAAGACATATGGAGCTTGAATTCTGCATACAAGTTGGTAACCAGTTCCAAAGCTTGTTTTACAAGAGTTGCGAACTAGCAAACATTCACTTGACAGTATGAAACATTGAACCTACTGTATGTGGATAATGGCACTGTTACTGTGTGTACCACAACACATACTGTACTGTAAGACACACAACAAAGTTTCTGCACTACGAAAGCATCGCTGGAATAAGCATTTGATGCATCTGCTCCATGCTTACAGTATAGTGCTACCAGTTGCCTAGCACATTGCATATCAGACTGTTGATCTGGAGAGTTGTTGATCAATTTTTAAAAACTTTCAAAATGGCAGTAAAGGAAAGACATGCAGTGCTGACAGTTGCCAAACCCAAGAGGATGTCACTCAGAAGAACATATAAAAGCCAGAGAACATTATTTCAAATAACTGTTTCCATCAAACATATTCACTTGTTCACTTGTTCAAACATGTTCACCCGACCTTATACCTTATACTAAAATTGCAAACATTGATAGCATTCCTTATACCAACATTGCGAAAATTGATACCCTTCCCAATATATACCAAAATATGTATAGTATCATCTTATCATCTGGTAGTAGTATCAGTATCAGTAGTATCAGTATTATCATCATCTTATCATCTGGTAAATCAGCAACAAAATAATCAAATAAACATGCCCCATACCTTCTGGGGCAAATGATCATATTTTATAGACTTCCAATATACAGCAAAAGCCTGCACATAAGAACCTTCATTTATTGAAAACATATGTGCAGCCTCAAATTATAGTTTGTACCCAATCAACAAGAACCATTTCAGCCTGATATCTTAACTGTGGGTCAGGGGGTTTCATCAATTCATTTATAGGAAATAAATGCAAACTCTGCCAATGAAACTTATTTGTGAACTTAAATTCTATTACATACAGCTTTGTATTTCTGGCTATATTGCCCTCATATTTCAGTTTGTTTTAGACCATGAACCTACACCCTAATTTGGATGTACAGTACCTCATTGCATTAGACCCTTAACAGGGCAAGTTCAAAATCATAGGTTCTTATGTGCAACTTTACTGTATTTTGTCTGTGTGCTAAAAATGTGCTACATTGTCATATATAAAAATGCATTACAAAAGAGCCCAGCCCTTACTGTCCTGTTTTTTCACTGGTGAATAGCCGACTGCAATGTGGTTTGTGTTCACTGAGATGCTTCCTTCCAATGTAAGAAGGATTTCACATATGTCATCCTCTTCTAGGTCATACGGGTCCTTTTCTGCATGTGATGAGCAATTCACCAACTGCTTCACAGCATCTGTTGTGAGTAGGATTGATTGCTGTCTATCATCGATTGCAAATAATGCACTTACAATCACCTTCTTGTCGCAACTGGCAGTCAGTTGTCTGGTATTACACTCAAAGCATTTTACCATCTTCTGATCAGTTGGAATTATATCCTTGTAGCACTTCACACAGACCAAACACTTTCTCACAAGTTGAATCCCTTTTGCTGGACAATTAACTGCAGTGGTTGTGGTTTTATGGATAGCCCCTGCATCATCTTCTTTTCTGATGAAGCTTCCCTCCAATATTTTAGCTTCAGTTTGGCGGTTGAATGTCACATAATTTTGACTGTTGAAGCTCTTTACAACTGCATCATGTATTGAATATGTTTCCCCTGAAATTATGTCTGCAATATCATTTTCCCAAACAACCAGTCGGATCGACCCACTTTCATGAGTTAAGATACATTCTTGTTTTATGAGCTTCCTCCCTTTTGAAGTAAGGGTTTGCTGTGGCCCAGTGAAAGTGATGCGGCCGGAAAAACTGACAGGATCAGTTGGTACCTCTAAAATTAACGCCTCTCCCACTGCTACTTCTCTGCCTTCTTTTTTCTTCAAGGAATGGTCATATTCAAAGGTGACCTCGTCTTCAGGTGCATCATCCAACTTTGATCGTTTGTTAATGATTATTTCTTCATGGTGTGTCATTTCATTCATCTTCAAATGGAATTTCTCTACTTTAACAGGGGATGAGCTCTCATAGCTTCTTTTAATGTGCTTATGTTTTTCTGGTGAATAGCAGACAGCTCTGTAAGTTTTTCCAGCTGTCTGAAGGCTGGCTCATCGGTTGGCACTTTTTTTTATGTTGGATAAATTATGCACATACCCAATCATTGATTGATCTGTAGACAGAATAATAAGCACCATAAGACATTGATTTTAAGACATACAGAAACCACTAATTACATTATGGTGTGTAAATGTGACACATATTGACAACATATCCTGCAACTTGTAGCTTTCAAAAGCGAAAACAGCTTCCCTCGAAGAAGAGATATTGTCAAATCTGGATGCTAAGTAATCAATGGACTTACCAGTGCCATCTTTTGAAGTTGAACTGCTTGAAGATTGCATAGTGGCTGTAGAAGAGAGAAGCAGCTATATAAATAACGCGCATGGACAATGATACGTCACAAACAAATCTTTACTGTATACACCAAACCATCGGTATGCAAAAATGACAAAAACACCAGGCTTGGACCGGGGGGGGGGGTACTCATATATTTTCGCATATGGGGACGTGCTGCCGAACAGGGGTATCATTTTTAGACTTCAGACTCCGGGACAGGGTATCACTTTTTATCTCTGGCTCCATGACAGGGCTGTACTTTTCATTGTTGACTCCACGAAAGGGGGATAATGCGTAAAACCATATTGAAACTGAAAATTTGAATTGCGACTGTTGCGTTTTCTGTTAAATTAAGTAGCACAAGAATTAGCACAAGAATTCTCAATCGTGCTCCACCCCAGGGTGCATTCCATGTAAAGTCCACGCAGGAGATTACGCCAAGGAACAATAGAAAAAGCATGTGACCCATTGTTTTTGTCGAGTTCCACGCCGGAGATCTTCGGGCCTAAGTGCATGGAATGCACTCTGGGATCCACCAGGAAAAAAATTGGTGATTGCCTTCAAAAAAGTCCAGGACAGGGCATCATTTTCTGAACTTGACTCCGGGACAGGGTATCAGTTTTATAAATTTGACTGCGGGACAGGCTGCCTGTTGTTATCAATGTCGGCAATCACACTTCAATCACTTCTATGGCTTCAATGTCATTGATTTTATGGAAAGCAGATGCAGGGACCGCGCAGCGATTCTAAACTGGAAAGGCTGAACAGTGAGGGAGTGGAAGTGAGGGTCAGGAAAAAATTTTGGGAACCACGCCCCTAACAACGTTGGAAAACGCCCTTTTCAAAACAGACTTCCCTCTTTACGTCCATATATCTATACAATTCAGTTTTGAAAAAATTTCAATTTCTGTCAAGAAACACTATTATGGTTTAAGAAATGCTAAAGTTATGACGCTTTAAAATGTATGTGAAAGTTGTTTTTCTTTGTTTTCGCTGATTTATTCAAAAGAGAAAATTGAAAATCCGGTATTTTAAATAGTTTTTAGACCTATCTTTGGAAAAACGTGGAGGGGCTATAGCCCCTGCTAGCTCAATGGCTGCGCGGTCCCTGAGCAGATGGAGAGGATGTACTTTCGGAAGGGATGAGGGGTCTACACGCAGACTACAAGTTTTTGTCGTTGTGGCGACATGTCAGTTCAGGAACCAAAACTGCATGAACGTTTCCCCAAAATGGGACCTACGGAAAGAAGATCAGCTTGATCTTTCCTAACCTTCCCACTGTAATCAGGGGGGTTGATTTTTACATTTTTAACCTCAAATATTGTGTTGTATCTATTTTTACAGTACAATAACTTGTAAATAGTTTTACATTGTGGCAAATGATGAATAAAGACATACATATAGTAACAAATCTATATAGACATACACAAACATTGAACCAGTTTCATCAGAGGAAATTTTTCCCCATCCCAAATGTCATGAAAAGTTGTCTCATGTTTCATTTTTACTACCATTTTCACCTTAATGTCTTCTTGTTTCCATGTAGAAGCATGAAGCAGAAGCATGTAGAAATTTTAAAGACCTTCCAAAACAGTTGCATAATCTTTTTGACAATAATGAATCTACTTTCAAGCATTATCTCCCCAATCACAAAGTCTCGTGAGTCACCCCAGAGGTCCTTTCATTTTTATTAAATGACTACGAGCATCCAGTACAGATTCCAGAAAAAGTGCATTCTTGCTTGTCAAAGTATAGAAGGAATTTAAAATTTGTTGATTCCAAAGGTGAATTCCTAATATTTTATATTATTTATATATCAAAAATATAAAATATATATAAATATATGATATATAATGTGCACAAAACTTTCTATCTTACCTATTTAGCATCGATTTGTGCCCTTTAAGAAGGCTTGAATTTGATTTGTAATTTGTCGTTATATACAACCCACAGTACTATCAGTTCATTACTCTCACTGTTCTATTGATTACTCATTGTATTAAGTGTGAGAAAGATTATTGCTCATCATATCTGCAATTGCAAATTTATTTCAAACATGATTATATCAATATTTTAAACTAACAGTAAACCTCTAGTGATATTTTTCATTTAACCTTCAGGAAACGTGCAAGACAAGGTATATGAATTTTGAAGAGTCAATGCCTCTGGTGTGAACCAATTTGAATCTTTGGCCATCAATTTGAATCTTTGGCCATCTTCAAGCAAAAAACCAACTACTGCGTATAGTTTAGATTTATTGAAAACCCTGAAATCTCTCATGCTAGAGTGTCACACTTCTGTTCTGGGATTCATAAATTCCATGAAATGGAGAAAAGGCATTTCAAGCTCTCAAGTTTGTTTAATTTGCTAACAAACAGTAGTGTTTTCATTATATTCCTTTTGTTGCAAATTGCTTTTGTTACCCTTGACAACAAGCAGATTGCTTTATTGCTGCAAGGCAGCGCGAGGCGCCTGAGCAGCAGTCTAATTGTGACATACTGACATTTTTTTCGGCAAACTATCTAGCTGGCTGGATATCTTTCTGACGCATTCAAAATGCAATGACACAAGTCCCAGCAGATACAGGGAATTGAGTATAGATATAGAGTGTTTTAAAAGGTGTCTTTTTTCTCTCATAGGTTTTCAATTCTTAAAACCTTTGCCTGTAAGGGATTAGTTGAATTGGAGTTGTTATTATTATTATTATTATTATTATTTTTATCCATCAAGAGGAAAACGGCAAGATCATATTGATGCTTGATGGAACCTTTGGGTGTGTGAGGAAATTCTGTTCTGGTAAGAGCCATGAAAGTGTGAAACATAAAAACCGATTCTTTCTCGATGAGCCAGCTGTTGACCAGTTTGTAGCAGAACATTCTGCAGTTGTCAAAGAAAATAAGAGGGTTAGTGATAATTTGAGATGACTTCCATAATTTATTTCTTCCAAGTGTCTATTTTACCGGCAGCTGGTTAAGCTAATCCAAAGCTTAAATGACCGGCAATCTTTTTACGCATGCCCTATGTAAGGCAGCTGAAATCTTGCCCACATTGTTCCAAATAAAAGAACTTGAATTATGAATACTAGGTTGAAATAGAAAGGTAATGTGGATCACTTGAAGCACAGATCCATTCAATCGGGAGGGAATAGAGTAGACTCTTTCTAAGAAATATTTATTCATTTATTTTCAATATCCAATTTAAACTTTGCGCAGGTGCAGATGACTGCCAGTCAAATAGTTTTCTGAAAGTGTTTGCCGGCTGCCGGTCAAATAGTTACTGCGTTTTTTCTTTGAGTCTCATACTTCGGATTCTATTACAAATATCAGTGTAACTTACCTGAAATAAAGATGTAACACAGAAAAGAATAACTAGTTTGCTTGAAGTCTGTTTTCTGTTATTCTTTCAGATTCATGTTTTCCCCTTTTTAGGGAGAAATTGTTTAAAAATCGCCCTTTCCCCGAAAAACTTTTTTTCACCAAATTTGGGTATGCTTGACCATTGTGTATTCATTTTCTAAATTTGCACTATCTGAGGTGAGTATTTCATAATGTGCCACCTAAAGGGTTTATTTAGAAGGAGACTTTTATTCCTTTTTCCTAGGATTGCAGCAGTTTCAAAGCTGGAACAGACAAACTTAGATCAAAGTTACAGAGAAGCAAATTGGACATAACAGGCATATTTGGCTGCTCATGCAAACATGAAACTCCTGTTTGTTTCCTTAATATGAAACATGGTGAGAGGTGAGAAGTAATTACGCAGCTTATGAGTTCATCATTTCTATGTATCACTGTTGCTGTCATGAAATAATATTTTTTCAGTCTTCATAATGAGTATGTGAACACTTGATGCATCCAAAAAGCAAAAATAAACTTAATTGGTGAAATGATATTTTATGTCAAGAAATGTTCCTTATCCTGATGCCTTAATTTGGAACTTTTAATTCATGATCTATCCAATCTTTCTATTGCAAAGAGTCATGCAACAGTATACAAACAAAGGAATTGAATTTGGAATACTCTATGACATATCCTGTGTGTTAGATAAGCACATAAAAGTATGTATGAGACACCATGTGGAATGGCTAAATAACATCTATTCATTTTGGCCAAGTAGAGATATAATACGTCCCATGATGTTTTATTAATTTTCTTAGTTATATCACCTTCATAAGTATAAACTGAGATATTTTTAAGGTTTTCTACAAAGTAATGGGAATCTTAATCTTTCATCTTAAAATTAAAAATTTTTCTCTTACCTTACTGTGCTACGTTATTTCTAATGAAGTGCTTTTCATTGATTGCAGATAGAAATTGAAGTGCTTTTCATTGACGACAGATAGAAATTGAATAACGCAACTGGCAAGAAGGCGCATCATTGTTTGTTTACATTTCGGATGATTTGCAACTACCTTTTGAGTCAGAAAAATGTTGAGATGTTTTGGACCTTTAGCTTTCAGGCCAAGTTTCAGATTTCTATAAACTACCAATATTTTGTAGCTAATATGTTAACTAAGATAAGAAAATGTAGTTTGTCAAAGACAGTGAATTTGTCCTCAAGTGAGAAAAGCCATCAAGATGTTTATTATTAGCATATTCTTTTAAACATCAACGTGGAGTGTTTATATCACTTTCATAAGACTCAACTTGACGTTTTTGTTCTGGTATTTGTAAACTTGTGCTGAGCAACTGATTTTACGTGTGCAATCGTAAAGGGAAACTTTTGCTTGCTCCAAGTTTAAAGGGAAGGAATTGCTTGCACCATATTTCTTTTCTTGAAATAGTTTCCACTCCATCATGCTTAATTACGCTGTACGTTTGCACCCAGAGTTTGGGCTTACAGATGGTGAGGGTGTAGAGGGCTTTAGTCTTTCATACGGAGATTTACTGTAATTACGAAGGAGATAACCCCATCCCATCGCATAGACCTTCTTATTGATGATTTGATCCACTATGGCAGAAGAAAAAATTCAAATAAGTGTTTTAGAAGTGTTTTAGATAGACTCACCCTTTATATCCCTTCTTTTAAAGTGCCTCTACACCTTATTTTTTTATTGGCTAAAACTATAGATTTGAATGCGCTGATTCTGAATCCGTTTATATTTTTTTGATATGACAAGCAGTTTTTGAGATACGAGGCAACGCGTGCCACTTTTTTGTGGTTAACTTTTAGGACTGGATCGAGTCAACTATGACATCATAGTTGAGCCTAGTTGTGCCCCGTTCATTTTCCCGTACTGAAGCAACAAATCTGACATCGATTTTCTCTCACACGATGGGCTCGATATTTGTTTTTTTGACTTTGATGATTAGAAACATGTCGGCGCATTATGGCATTGAAATTTGAAAGGCTTGCGATGAGTTTGCAGCTGTGGGGAGGAATTACAAAATTCCCATGTAGTGGCTGCTTGTTGTGCTCAGTGGTGGCGGCTGTAGGCCGTGCAATGTTAAAACAGTACGGGAATTGGACGGGGATGCCAAGAAGAGCATCAAAACATGATTAAAGATTGTTAGATTTATGTGTGAAACAAGGAAAATATGCCATATCGATGTGTTTTGCTAGCCCATGGAAATACACCCGATAAATCAAAATTTGTATGGCTGCACAAAATTCTGCTTTATCAGGATGATCGCCCTGAAACTGGAAGGAGATGGAGATGGACAGATTTCATCAATTCGCAAGGACAGAAGAAATTCTATGGACGCATCATCATGAATGAAATAAATCAAACAACAAAGTGCAATAATTTCGGTACAATAACGAAATTCATGTGTAGTAATAAGAAATTGTGTTGCAGATTTTCTACAGTTGCTGTTCCAAATGAAAATCGAATCGTTTCAAGCTTTTCAAACCCCAAATGTTTAGACTGACACGGATATGATGGCCTAAATTATATTGCGTATATTGAATTTTGATACACTTTTACTTCATCAGATACACAACAAAAAGATAATAATTCAGATCTAGTCAAATCAAATGCCCAGAAAGTTTTCTTTCAACATTTCTTTTCTTGCTCAATTCTCTTCCATGGCTTTGAGCAAAAGAGTTCTTCAGGCATAGGATCAAATGCACCAGGTTCTCCTTCATCGGTATCACTATCATCGGTCTGGGCAATCAATCCTGTCCCCTCGCCATTTTCGCATTCCTTGGCGCTGCAATCCCTACTGTCATGAACTACTATCCGACTAACAATGTTAATTTATGGAAACTTTCTATTCAATGCTGATCACCAAAATTGCACAAATACCTACGAATACACATAAGCCAAAGCGAAAGCCAAAGCTGGTGTGGGATGGGGGGGGGGACAAGCCAAAGTGCAAACACTATATATTATACTGAATGTAGGCCTACGCCCACCGCCACTGAGCACAACAAGCAGCCACTACATGGGAATTTTGTAATTCCTCCCCACAGCTACAAACTCATCGCAAGCCTTTGAAACTCAAATGCCATTATGCGCCAACCTGTTTCTTATCATCAAAGTCAAAAAAACAAATATCGAGCCCATCGTGTGAGAAAAAATTGATGTCAGATTTGTTGCTTCAGTACGGGAAAATGAACAGGGCACAACTAGGCTCAACTATGATGTGATAGTTGACTCGACCCAGTCCTAAAAGTTAACCAAAAATATGGCGAAAATGGCGAAACATCGACACTTCACCACATCGTAACTCATTAACTATACATCAGATTTAAAAAATATTTTCGGATCTAAAATCAGCAAAGAAAATTTTATCGATGTAAAGAATAAAAAAATATGGTGTAGAGGCACTTTAAGGTCTTAGTCTTAGATCGTGTTTGACTGTCGTCTTTGATTTTCTCATGAATGGTAAAGTTTTATTTATTGTAGAAAAAACACTAATGGAGAGAGCAAAGAAGGCTGACAGCATTCTAAAGTCATCCATCGAGGAGATATGTACATTGGAAAAGGATTGTGGTGGTAAGTACAGGCATATAAAATAGTTTGACACCCATTTTCTTCGAATGCACGGCAGCTTTGCAACAGAATATAGAAATCTAAAGTATATCTTGTACAGTCTTCTTTATTAATTGCCACCTCCATGTAGCAGACATCTAGTTAAGGCAGGTGCTGCATTTCCACCCCGATTGACAAATTTGAATTAAACCATTCAATGTTATGTATGTATGTATGTATGTATAAATATCTTTATCATAAATAACAGGATTAAGCATACACAGCTTGTTTTCAACCTGGTTTACGCAAAACGAAAAAAAAAAGAAAGAAAAAGAAACTTATATTAAACACTAAAATGTTAGACAGATATCTGGTTAAAATTGACACAGTCAGTTGATCTTAAGAAACAGTATTCATGCTGCTCGTATCTCTTGCAGTTTATATTTATATGATGTTCCTTGTTCCTTCCAAGTATTTTTATTTACTGAGTTTGAAGAATTCTCGACGCCTCTTTTTCAGCTAAGATTACTGCAGAAACTATTAACAGTTGGCAATCGATGGAGAAAACTGCCTTGACTAAATCATTGAATGGTAAAGGTAAATGTGAATTGACTTTCCCCATGTTTTCTTGGGATTGAGCTTTCTTTTTTCAATTATATTTTCCCGTTTTTAGGGTTTTTTCAAATTTTTATGAGGATGTTGTCAATTATTTAGTAAAACGACACAAATAGTGTTGAAATATATGAGTATAGCTGTAAAGATTGGTCATCATCTGCATATTTCCCGTTCTCGGGGTTTTTTCCCATTTTTATGAGGACGTTGTCGATTATTCAGTTAAACGACACAAATAGTTTTGAAATATGTGAGTATAGCTGTAAAGACTGGTGATCATCCACATATTTTCCTGTTTTTAGGGCTTTTTCCACTTTTATGAGGACGTTGTCGATTATTTTGTAAAACGACACAAATAGTGTTGAAATATATGAGTATAGCTCTAAAGATTGGTCATCATCCGCATATTTCCCCACTTTTAGGGTTTTTTATGGGGACCTTTTCAAATGCTGCTTACTGTAGTAGTGCCAGTTATGATTTTTTCAATCCCAAATTTAAGAATGCCTTTTGGAGTGAATTTTTGTTTTAGGATCAGCTGTAATTGTGATTTGGGATTGTATTTGTTTCTAAATTTGGGACTGGGCCCCAATTTTCATCTTTGCTTTGCTTTGCTTTTTGCGGTTAGTGAATGACATCAATAGGTAAAAGGAGGTGAACACAAAATTCAGTAAATATTATGGTCCGGTTCTTACGCTAGATATTCGAAGGAGTTTTGAAACACTAACCCCTGAACTTAACCGCAACCCTAACCCTAGACCCCAACCATATCCCACACCCTAGCCCTAACCCTAGACCCTAACCCCAAACCCTAACCCCAAGCCACAACCCCAAACCTTAACCCCAAACCCGAACCATAACTCTAATCCATGGAACATTATTTTTTACAGAATCTCATTTTTGACGTGTGAAGCGCATGCGCAAGCGAGTATATGTTGGTGAGTGGGGAAAAATGTTGTGTTCTGTGTCTGTGTCTGTGTCTGTGTCTGTGTCAGTGTCTGTGTCTGTGTTTCTGTTTACTTTGCCCATATAAGGTATGTGCCTCAGATTCAAACGTTCACTTTTGATTTGAAGTGAGGCTACCAAGCATGATATCACATTCCAAGTTTTTCATTGGATAAAATGTAAACTTGTTGAAACAACAAACAACATGACGTACCATGCTAGATGCTGTGGCAGGGGGGACCACGAGCACGATCGTGCACGGAGACGGGGAGCATTTTTGACTCGTTGTTGGAAGCATCAGGAGAAAAGAAGAAAGTTTTGTAGCTGTATGCTTATGCAACTAATACAACAATTATAGTATTTCAATTTCAGTACAACAATTGTTTTGGAAACTGAAAGTTTTTTAACCTTGATGAAACAAGATCGAAAACTGAAGTCAAAATGTTTGCTTGAGTGGTGTCAAAACAAATGTTTTTTGAATTTGCTGCGTTCAATCCTGAAAATTAATTCCAGGGTATTCAGTTTTGCTCAAGCTCAACTTTTAGGCTCGCAAGTTTGACTTTAATTTGATATTACCTTCTTCACTTTCTGGATAATACAGTGAAATAAAAGCCATCTGTCGCGAGTCACCTCAGGTTCCTTTGATCTCCTCCTTTTACCTGTTGATATCAATCATCTGCCGCTTTTTGCTTGAGGTTGCTTGATTACTTTTTGCGCACAGCAATAAAATGAATATCGAAGATCAAGGGCAAGAGAAATTTGTTACTTCAGATACCTTAATGGAAATGATTTCCCAAGACTCTTTAACTGATGATACTGTTATGAGAACCTCTGATTCTGAAGATGGTGAAAACATGAGCCAAACAATAACCCATGCTGCTGGAGGAAAGAGGTATGAAACTTTTAGCTCTTGCTTAGGCCTGTAGCTTATGCGGTTCGGTTGTTTCTTGCCTTTTTCTGTGCTAGTAGTTTACACCAATGTTATTCAGCTTGTCCATGTTTTTCGTACTTGATTTAAATTTGACCTTGTAGCTAATATTAGCAATATGCTAGGCCTTTAGGTTTATGGTTCCCTAATATTAAAATGTTTCCATTCTGCAGAGAGAACATGGAGAGCATTTTGCTACCGTAGTGGAATCGCGGGATGACAGATCTCAGCTGATAGTCCTTGAATGGTCCTCCTTGAGGTAATAAATGTTGATTTAGCACTTAACATTCATGAATTGCGATTTTCTGCTCAGGAATACTAAGTTATCAACATAAATTTATCAAACTTCGAGTGAAGAGTTCCTCCAATTCACATATGTGGCCTTCAATCTTTTCAAAGGACTGTATAGGAAATCACAAAAAGACAATTTCTGGAAAGAAAATATGCAGAGTTAAGAGGAGCAAGGTGACTCTGCGAAAGAAAAAGATATCAGCAAGAGATGTATTCCAAGAGCATTATTTAAGAGGTAAGCTTTCAAGAGTTGTTATGTATCTCAATCTTGGATTATCGCATTCAGTAAAAAGTAAACATGTCTTTTGGATGTGAAGGAGCTATAGTATTTAATGTTTGATAAATCATCGGCACTTGCTATTTGGTGAATGGACAACAATACAAGCTTTTTAATAATTGGGCCCCAGCTTTTAATCATTATTTGTCTATTGTATATTTGTTATATGTATGTACTTACAAATCCAAAGTAGACACTTCTCTCAAAGGTCCTTTGAGAGAAGTGTTTTTCACGAACACAAATTTTGTTTGAGTCGATTAAACACTGTCGGTTGTCATCAATATTACTTGATTTTTCGTTACTATTTTCAGTAATTCAGTTCTCCATTTCTTGCTGGAAACACTTATTGGTAAAGGATTCTTAAAAACTCTGAGCTCATTTTTTCTTCTTGACGTTAACCATAAATTGAATAATTAGCTCCAGGCATTGCAAAGAACAGCAAAGATAGAAGGAAGGAGATCAAAATCATACTGAAAACATCAACAGAGGTGCACTATGCGCCAAAAGTGTGCACCTCTGAAGGTCCAAGCTGTAGCAAAAAATTTATCAAAGAGATATATACATCAATAAGCGCATTGTTCAATTCCAGACCATCTCTCTCTTATGACTATGTTTATATAAAAGAATGTTTCTATAGATAAATCTGGTAACATGACTGGTCTCGAGGAAGCATGGTTGGCAATAAAACTGGACAAACAGAAGTTTGAAGAATATACAAAAGCTGCTACTACTATAAATGCTTCTGAAGAGAGTCTGACGGACAAAGAGAAGGAGATGAAAGCGATGAAAATGATAAAGGAGCTACAGAGATTGGTAAGAGTTCTTCCCTAATTTCCAAATCAACAATGATGTTTGAGGAAGAAATTTCATTATAAAATTGCAGGACTTAAAGCAAACATGTTTCTAACAACACTGTTAAACGATAGTCCTAGGATAACGCTACAAAATTGAAATGAACAATGAAGCTGGACTGCTTTCACTGAGAGTGTTTTTCTTCGGCCATGAATGATAGTCTACTGTATTCATTAGTTGTAGAAGATTATTTGATTGCCCACTGTATTTGTAAGTTTCTATGCTTACAATTAGTGACACAACAAAAAGTAACGTTAGTTAAGTTTTAAATTATTAAATGAATTTGATACAAAGGATAAGTCTGGTGATAATTATCACTGCTTTCTTGTCTATATCCTTTTATTCTTTGAAAAACTTTTTCCGTTATTTAATATTCTCATAAAGTCTGGTCAGTACTGTGAAGACTTGTTGAAAATTGCTAAGAATTCTTGAGAGTTGTCTCCCTGGGTCTCTAAAATCTATCGAGAATGTGCAGAATTCTTGATGAATACTGAATGCTAATAATGCACATATGGAATTTCCTACATATATGGCATAAAATTTCATAATTTTTCAGCATTAATTTTGTTAGAATTAATTGTTTTCTTTACCAGTCAAGTGAACTGCAAAGCATTGGATTTGACTCTGTTGGAGTAGTTGTAAAAGCAAACACCAATGTCTGTAGTCACTTTGGCTGTGTAGCTGGAAAAAATTTTCTAGAGCAAGGTAGCACATACTGGGACTTTCTTAGTTATGTCAATGGTGAGTATCATATCTTTAATAAAATTAATAAATATAAAATTGTAGGTGTGCGATGCCTTGAACTTCCAAAATGTAGCTTTTTGAAAATATATATGAAGACCTGATTGCCTATTAAATATCATAGAATTCTGGAAATGGTTGAAGGCTGTATTACTCTATCAAAAGTGTTTGTTTCTTAAGAACAAAATAATCTTACCAAATGGGTACAAAATTCTAAGGGTCTAATTGCCATTAAGATAAAGCACACACAAGAAATGAAACACTTGTAAATTTAACGAAAATGACTAAATAGATTCTTCCAATTGAATATGAGAAAAAAAATTGGTGAAAACTTTGTTTGTGTGTTTGACAAAAATCATGCATCTGAAGTTTTAGGTGTGTAGACACCACCTAGCAAAATAGTTCAGCCCACTCCAGGTGAATAATCTATAGCATGTATCTAGATATCCAAACATACTTGATTTTATCAAATCTCATGCTTCAGAATGGCTAGGCATCCACCACTGCAGGTTTATACAATATTTGCTTGTATTATTTAAGATCTGTCCAAACAACTAGTGTCACAAATGTATTTTTATGCCCATTCATTAGAGTTGCCCAAATTTGACTTGAACTGACATACAATTTTATCAATTGACAGTTAACAAGGAAAAGGAAGAAGAACAAGAGTGGGAGATGTTGCGTAGTGCAGTGCAACAAAAATTGAACAAAGCCTACAAAGGTACTGTACATTAAAGTGATCACTTTATGTTTAATTTCAACAGCATACTTTTGCATTCGAAAAAGAGTCCACCTCTTATTTATATTAAATCTTTCTGTAGTTCAAAAAGGTTAATCTTATCTGCAGATAGCAATGTTGGAGGAAAGCATGTTGAATGGAGCAAAGTGAGGAAAGGTGTTATCTCAGCTTGTGGCTTTCCTGCTGGACTAAAGGCTGCTCCAGCATCCTCATTTGGAAAGGAAAACTTGCTGTGAATACTGAGTGACAAAGTCGTAATTTCTTTTGCCCGGTAAGATTTTATAATTCATTGTTGTTACAATTCATGTTGGCAAATTCCATTGTGACGGACGTACACTTTGGACTCTTAAAAGCGCTTCAACATGATATATTAAAATAATAATGCAAACGGTAAAGGTTTCACCAATCAACATCCTCAACAGCCCTTGTTTTTTCTTTGTACACACATCTTATCTCTGGTAACTCTAGAAGCAAATTAGAAACCACCTCTTCATCTTCCGTGTTGCATTTGGTATCATCTGCTTTCTTAACCAACTTCATCACAACTTCGTTGTAGAAATTCAATGTGATTTTTCTTGTTCCGTCATAAAGGAGGGCGTTCACATACCAGTTTCTCTTGCAGTGTTTCAACTTTTGTTTTAGCTGCCAATTGTTGCAGGTGACAAGCGGCTTTTTTTCTCCTTCGATTACTTTGAAAAACTTAAGGCATAATAAGTTGCACACATTTTTGAACTCCTGCTATTTCGCCAGTGAAAGAAGCTCTGATTAATTCATCTGGAATTTGTTGTGGTGGATTTAAGGCATCAACTGGGAAACCCTCAGTTTCTATAATGACAGAAATTCCTTTTGCAGGATTGACGTAAGTCTCATTGGTTACTTTGTTCTTCTTTAAACGCAGGTTTTTAAGCTGATACGTTTTTCCTTCACTTATTGCAGTTACATCATGTTCCCATAGGACAATTTTGATTGTCCCTGATGGGTCTAACAACAAAGCCTCTCCTTTTGTCAGTACTGCACCTGTGTGTGTATTTATTTACTCCTGTTTTTGTAAGTTGATAACTTTTGCTTTCAATGTTACCAATTGCTCCGGAAGTATGTTGCTAGCTTCATGATACCCAAGTCTTCTTGGGACTTGGGTATCTTAGTCTTTCTCTGTGTTCAAACTGAATATCACTTGGGGACAGTTCCTCCACAACTACTTTCTCATTCATAAGAATATTTGTAGAATCCTTCTTCTTGTCTCTTATAAACTTCTTCAATTTGATTGGTGATTTTTTCATGGCTAGCTGTTCAAATAAGCGCTTCTTACCAGGGGAAAAACAAACTCCTCTGTTTGCAGTTGGAAATTGAAGTACGTCTTGCTCTCTCCTTTGCCCAAGTGGGAAATGTCATGAATGTATCCTTTGATTTCTTCTTCATCCATACCTACAAAAATGGGTCTAGTTAAAGTATTTTTATTGAATGGGTCTAGTTAAAGTCTTTTTATTGAATGACTTTAAACAAATTTCATCCGTGGATTGTTTAGCACAAGTACACAGGTTCATAATAATTAACCAAAAAGCTTTACACTAATATTAACAGTTAATTGGCAACTTACAAAATACCAATAAAGACTGGTTTATGATCAGAAAAGTATGATTCAAGAACTCCTGCATGACTGATAGAGGGTGGAATATTTGTATCAGCATGATCTAATAAGGAATTGTAATCTGTTGTTGCTTTTGTTATCATCTGCTGGTAGCCAAGGTTTTCCATATGTGTTAACAATCTGTGTTTTTCTGAGGATTCTTGCAAAAGGTCAACATTAAAGTCACCTACAATCACAGTTGGTTTTCCTTGCACAACATTACAGCAAAGTTCTTGTAAGGCTGATAGTAAGTCTGGGAAAGATACTTCAGAATGTGATCTGTACAATCCAATTATGTAAAAATTTTCTATGGGCTCATTTGCAATGGTACAGGTTAGTTCCACGTTTCGTAAATTCCAATTCTTATAAGTAAAATATTCAGCAAAATCGACTTTTGTGTATAGTGCAGTACCACAGACAGGTTTTGTACTCACACAATCATTTCGATGCAAATAAAAGCCAGGAATTGAAAGTTCGCTGTCTTGGTGTTTCTCTGACAAGTTAGATTCAACAAAAATGCACATATCTGCTGATTTAAAATTGAGGTCATGACCTATGTCACTTTTATGAAGCACCAACGACCTGGCATTGTGAAAAACAATTTTAAAAACAGCTGGAATATCATACACAAAACTAAGAGAGAGTGTATATAGAGCAGATGTTCTTAAACGAGCCATTTCATCCTTCACTTTTTGGCTAACAGAAATCTTTTCTTCACTTAGGTCATCAATATACAAGCCATTTAAATTCACGACTCTACTGAGACCCACATAATGTATGTGATCTCTTGGTCTGGATGCAAAACTAACAACTACTTCTTTCATTGTATCACCTTGGCATCAATGAACAGTCTTAGCTGCTGCTTGTCTGAGAGGAAATTGTCTTTGCATAAATTTTGATTTCTAATTTTGATTTGATTTCTAATATTGGGGTCCATGAATCTTTGATGAGTGGGGATCTGAATAATCTGTATTGTAATCTTTGGTTATGTCCAATATTCTCAGCATCAAATTTTACCCAAATGATACTTGGTCCAGAAGACCCTTCAACTCTATATTCAATGTTCATAATTGTATATTCAGCACCATTAGTAAGACCATCAACAGTATTAATATTGGAAGTAAGGTCATATTTTTCTCCTTCAACTATTGGTAAAATACTGTATAATCCCATAGTTTTAGTTGGGTCATTTGGAATCTTCTCAAGCAACTTTTCTTTCACATGATCTTTTAAATCACCAATAACAACATCAATAGCTTTAACAGTTGCTTTACTTCCTCTGGCATCCTGAAACACTCTTTCATTAAATTTATTAACTGCAGCAGTAGTCAAAAATAAGTGTGTTAATACTGGCATGTGCACTGATGAAGTACTATTATTTGAAATAAGCCTGGTTTTCAAAAGACTTATATCTTCTATGGTGTGTACAGCTATTACATGCAGATCTGCAAATGGAGATTTCTTTCCCATGATTTGCTGTATTCGTTGATCCAAGAAATTAAACAACGAACTACCAACCATTGAAATTTCATCAATAAAAACAACTTTTAAGTTCTTATATTGCTTCCTAATAGTGTTCAATCCATCACTGTCTAATGCAACATAAAAAAAACTTGTGAAGCAGGAACACGAAAAGCTGCATGAATAGTGTTTCCACCAATCTTGTGAGCAGCTTTGCCAGTTAGTGCTACTTTAATAACTTTAATATCATCTGGGTTTTCACCTTGCATTTTACTAAAATACTTGCTAACAGCTTGGAAAAGTGCATTTAAAACAAAACTTTTTCCGGTTCCAGCACCACCACTCAAGAACAGTCTCAGTGGCTTGTTGTCTGACTTTATTGAATTCAATACATGGTAAAAAAATTCCAGTTGCTCTTTGTTCAACAACTGAACTTTTGCTCGGAACTCTGAATCACTGATAACTTGACTTTCAATTTAAATATTACGGTGGCCCACAACTGTCACGCGCTTTTAAAAAGAGACGCACAATTCATAAATGACACTCGCACAATTTTAAAAGAAATCACGCACATTTCAAAACCAAACGCACAAATTAAAACCAAACACACAATTCAAAACCAAACGTACAAATTTAAATCAAACGCAGAAATTAAAACCAAACGCACATTTAAAGAAAGTTCGCAACAATTTCAAAAATGCTTCGCACAGTTACAAAGTTTACAACAATCATATTATCTTATGCATCAAAATATGTAACATTTTAGTAATCTCGTTCTGAGGATGAACGATCCTTTCTCACGGCCTTGGATTTCCTGTGCTAAAACAAGGCTACATTTAGTAGAAGGTTTTGACGCGTCCTTAAATCTATTGGCGATGGCAAGCACGCATTGTCTGTCTCGTCTCCTCGCCCGCTCTCTACTTCTGTTTCATGCCGTCAAGCACAAGATACCGCCAAGCACACAATGTTCTGCCAAGTATGTTGAGCAGAGAAATAGACAGAGCGCTGTCGTAAAATTGACCAGCAAAATTGGTGGCAATTAAATTTTGACACTAAACCAAACCTTAGCCCTTATGAGTTGGATTTCACCTGTTGGACATGAATTTTTTTCTTGTGGAGCAAATCCAACAACATTTTCTTCATACGAGTTTTAGGCCATTCAAAATCACTGGCGCCATTTTTTTCGAAATATGTAATTGTCATCAAAGCTCTTGGGCATGAGGTAAAAGTCTGATTACAAGGTTAAGTTATAAAATATCACAAAAATATGTCAGCTAATTTACTTTTGGGCCAATTAGGCACAGGTCTAGGGAGCTGCAGCCAGTTAAAGTTGGTATGACATCATCAAATTGTGACATCATATAGTTTGTACCTCTTTTTTTCTTAATTGCAAATGGAACTGGTCTGGTGTAAAGGCAGCTTATATTTCTAGTTGGCCTGGCCCAAGCTCTGTAATCAGAAAGATTAGTGTCAGAGTCATTATCATCATCACTGTCTTCTTCCTGGATGTTATCATTGCTGCAGTTAGAACAGTTGCAGACGTCAGTGCAGTTCAAACCATACGAAAAACAAGCACACGACTGATTGCTACATTTGGATTTTCGGCAGTTGCAAGATACCAGCTCAACGATGGAGTCAGGAGCAGGATTCTGTGTCATGCAGACTATCTCCATACCAGAGTCTCCATCGACTCTCCATCCGTACCCATCAGGGGAAGGTATGTCGATGTTAGCCTCTAATGCTCTTTTAACTACCGCAGTTACGTAGGAAACCCGTTTACAATGCTGGAGCAGTTCATCTTGGGTTGGAGGGAGTTGCTGCGGCTCAGGTACTTTCTTTGTAGGGCTGCAGAACTTAGTGTACCGTGCCTCATTGACACTTGACACGTTCTTCAACCCATACAAAGTGCAAACGAACTCTTCAATGGCTGGAAGGAGGTCTTCATCAAATGCGAAATCTTCACCAACCATTCCGAAAGTGTACTGAAAGAGTTTGCAACTTTTCAACGCTTTGAAAGCTTTGGCCTTTCCTATCCCGAACAATGCACTGGTGTAGTCATTGCCCGTGAAGGCATGAAATGCTGGCAAGGTATTTGGTATTGACGAACCTAGATCTTGATGAATGGCACTTATATCTATAATTCGCTTTGAAGCTTTCGCACCAATTTGGGCGAATAAATTTATCGCAATTCTTTCTGCATAGTATATGCTGTATATCACGATATCGGTGTCAACTGTAACAATGCACACATTTTGTTGACCAGATTCTTCTGCATGCTTACAGCACAAGATTACTTTAGTATCGGCCTCTTCCTGATTCGAAAATAGAGCACCCACTTCAGTAGACTCGACCATATCATCCACATTCTTTATTAGATAGCATTTCTCTTCAACTGTAGCATAGATGCGGCGATTGCCAATCTGATTTTTAAAACGCTTCGGGTGGCTCCAATCTCTCACTAAAAACTTGATCAAGTCAATTTTGTTCTGCGAGTGAAATAGGTACTTCTTCCATTGCTTCGGTGTCTTCTGTTCTCTTCTATTCAGTTGAAATCTGATGATACCCTGACTTGCACGCTTGTGTTGTTCCATTTCCTTTATCGAATTTTCGAGATACTGATCCGTTACGAAATATACCGTGTTGGCGTTTCCTGTGAGTATCCTAGCTAAAATATGGGCTGAGATATCTCCGAATGTGGACATACTCTCTGGTTAAAGCTGATGAAGTATCACCATACCATCAAAGACAAGCACAGTTCCGATTGGCAATGCCACGAGCGTTTCTATTCCCTCTTCCACAACATTCAACAGCTTCGACTTGGTTGTTTTCACCAAGGTCCCATCTGGCTTTGCAAGAGACCAGGGAATAGGCCCAAGTGAATAGGAGAGTAGCTCTTGCATGCTGACAGTGCATCTCTTCTCCCCAATCACAAGAAGCTTTGCAAATATTCCTCTCTCTGCAGTGATGGTGTAGGTCTTATCTTTAATTTTCCTTACACTCTTGGCTTTCAAAGACACAAATGCGGACAGCAGCTTCATCAAACAACATTCTTGCTGAGCCAAGGTCTTTTGTTACTGAAGTCTCTTTACCAATTTCGATCATCTGCTCCAGCTTACTCAAGCCTTTTGCTGCACTGTGACTTGTTAAAACCCATCTTTGTACTGTTCCTGTTGTCGTACTGAATCCTGAAATTCCGCCATGACCTTTCCGTTCCTGATTTATTGTTTGCTCTATACAATGTCAACGTTGATGTCAACGTCGCAATAAGACGGCAACCGGGGTAAGATTCATCACCAAAAATTGTAGTAGTTGAAGTAATCGAATAATTTAAAACTTACAGAAATTCCTGATAAATCACAGGATGCTTTTCTTCAAGGGACTGCATTTCTGCCCAGTAGTAAGTGAGGTATCTGGCATAGTTGGGACGGTCGTAGGCAAATAACCAAGGAAGCAATCGCTGTGTGGATATGACATGCAACGGCCAGTCACCGGTCCTTGCTGAGCGGACAAATGCAAACAGTGTGTTCATCATCTGAAGAAAGGATTGCCAAAATGTAGCGGTGGGAGACGTGGTTTGACTTTCCAGGTACTCCTCGTACTTTTCAATGCGATTCAGTAACTGCTGATTTTCGTTCACGAAGTTGTTGAGGTGTTCTTCAGATACTTTGTTCAGTAGATCCTGCATTTCTTTAGATGCGAGGCACGAATCAAAACTTTGGTTCTCACTTTCTGATAGCCAGTCTACGAATGTTTGAAATTTCAAGCGCATCAGTGCGTCAAATATGTACTTGTAAATACGCATGCAGTTGTTGTAGTGCTTTCCGTTCAGCAATTTTTCCATAGAACCTGGACCTACAGAGGAAATTGAAAGACTATCAGTTATTCTCAGTAAATATCAGTAAAAAATTGTTAGAATTAGAATGTGCACAAAAACCTACCGACTAAATTTGCTTCCACTATCAAATTTCTGCATCTGCGAATCTTTTGCCAATGACTGACAGGAATATGCATGATGTATGGAATGCACCCATTCTTAGGACGATGAATTTTTCAATTCGCTATTTCTCGGCATCAGAAGAATCTCCAGTGCCTTTGCATAGATTGCCTGGTTCATCACTACATCTGTCTCGCTCAATCCAAGTGATTCCGCCTTTTCTTTTGATTGCACAAGGAGCTCCTGTACTGTTTCAAGCTTTGTCGGGTACTGGTTAATTGCAGGCAAATAAACAACGCGGTGCCACAAATTGCTTCTCTCCGAAATAAGAGCATTGAATCCTGTCCAGTTCGGTATAGAATATGGAAGATCACGAACAGCTGCTTGATGGCGAAGAAGAACCCACAGAATATCGATTTGTCGCGACTTTTTCTCGAGGTCACCCAATGGCTTCAATTCAGCATGAATTTTTGCAGGGTTTTGGCGTTTTTTCGCAAAGACTGGCTGGATTATGGTTTGCATTCCCTCGAAAGCTCTTGCTCTATTTCGATGCTCTGGGGTATCAGACGAGGCACTGGTTGAACGAACATTCCCATCCTCGTTCACAAGCTGAACTACAATGCCATTTGTGCAGTGCATACCACCCAAGTAATAGATTCGGGGTTAATATCGTTGTTGTCCCAGATAAATGTGACAAATGTTGAAGGCTGTAAAATCTTTGGAACGAAACTCTTCAGCAATTTATTCTTGGTCTGATCCACGGCTAGACTTGTTTCCAAAAAGCAAGTTTCGTCATATGAAATGCAATGCCCAAAGTTGTTCAGCCATTTTATTAACTGCTTTGAACCAGTTTTACCTTTAGTGCATAACGCCAACAAAACATGCTTGATTGTGCGGTCCTTTCCATTCTTTATGGTGTATAGAATATCCTGACCTAAAGACTGTATCTTCTTTTGTTTACGTGGAGATCGTTTTTCTCTTTTCGTGAGAAGGACATTTAAGAATGTCTTCAACAATTGCGGAAGAACAGTTTCTGCATTGAGTAGCTGATCTTCATTTGGTGGCCATATTGAGAAAGTATTTTCTGCCTCTTTGATTTCCTTTCGAATTGATTTAGCAACATCTTTCACTTTTTGCGTTAATGACTCTTCAACGGTTTGTGATTTCGCTTTTATTCTCATTCCAACTTCGATTATCTCTCCAGTTTCCACATTTTTGTTGTAAATGAAATATCCACCAGACTTTGGACACCATGTACCGATTCTTTCATCGAAATAGCTCAAAATCTTTGAGCGCAATGTTCTACCATCGCAAGGTTTTGTTGTGCTGGATTCGTCTGATTCTTTCAACAGATCTAAATATAATTGGTACAAATGTGGAATACTCACGGTAGTATTGTCCTGAAAGACACGCTGCTCAATGTATTCAGTCAATTCTGAAAGCACTCTTTCATTCTCTTGGCCCTTCTCCACTTCAACTGGCTTTATTTTGGTATATTTTCGGTAGCAGGTCCTGTGGCAATGGACCTCCCTTGCATTTATAACTTTCCAATCCACACCAGCTACATCAGCCAACAGTTGTGGCTTGTCATTTCGGATAATAGCAGCCTCCTGAAGTGCCACTGCTCCAACCTCGGTCACACACTTCTCCAAACGCTCATAACCACTACCGCCTTTTGCTGTTTTCTTGGAGCGACATATGCAGCATTCATAGTCTGCAATAACCTATCCTACAAGAGAAAAATATTGTAATCTAATTAAACATCCAAATATATTTTCAATAAAGAAAACAAGTTTGAGGTATTTTTCTGCTCCTCCCAAAAACAGTTAACCCCAACCCAAATTACCCAGTTATAGGGTTTCTTTACATGATGATCAGGAGTTCATAAAATGACATAATGATTCAACAAAACTGATCTGTAATCTAGTATATTTTGAATGGTTTCCATTTTTGCTTTTTGCTTCCTTGGATTTTGCTTTGGAATAGGGCAAAAACTTAAACTTAATTCAAACATAACCACGAAGGATAAATCTCAAGGTGGTGGAAGGAAAACAATTCATCCTTGTTTGTTTAAAGTAGAAATAAGGAAATTCAAATGATTAAAATTACCATGCCTGTCTCTTTTTCTACCAGTTACACGTTTGACTTCAGGTACTTTTTCGTCGCTTAACTTTCTTTTGATTGAAGTAAGACTTTTCTTGTGTGTAAAATTAGAGTAACATTTACGATGATAGCCATAACTTTTGCTCGGTATTTCGTTTGAACCGCACTCACTGATCAGCTTTGTGACATCTTCCGACTTTCGTATGCGGCTGAATTAGAAAATAGAATGTTAAAGAATTATACAGATAAATAATAAAAGAGCAAACAAGCAAAAGAGAAACATAAACGCAAACAAAAACTGAAATAACGAGATAAGAACAGTGCATCGAGGAAATGTCTTATTAAACTTATCAAAACTACGATATTATTTAGAATAATTCTTTGAAAAGATTGATGACTGACAAAGTACTTACTTTGCTTCTTTTACTTTTTTCCATGAAACTTCCGTAAATTCACTTAGTCGTGAGTCTTTGTCAAATTTTACATTATGAACGATGCATCTTCCATTCTCAGCAACATTTTCCACTACTTTATTTTCAACATTCTTGCTTCTTCTAGGTTTTTTAGGCGATACAGTTAATTTTAGATCAACTTCCATCAAATAACTCTTACACCAGAGGCTCGAATAAAAAATATTGCACACACTTTTAGGCCGTTTTTCACAATAACCCCATCGAAGTAAACAAAACGTCGCATCATTGTTGTCAAGGTAATCTGACGGCCATAGTTTTTTAGCCTCGTAATCAACATGGTGCTTCGTGATGAACAATAGAGAAAATGGCGTTCATTTTCTGGATGAGCAACGTGAACTGTTTTGATAAAAAGCGTGTTGGGATGGTCTCACAAGAAAATTATAAGTGTCCAACAAGTGAAATTTTGATGTTCAGGTAATATATGATATTTTTTTCAAAAAATTAATTTGCCGCCTAATTTGCAGGTTGATATACGGTTTCTGTCCCCTATCGCCCTGACTAAAAAACAAAGATGGGCAATTTTGCTCAAAATGTGGAAATAGTAAGTTTGAAGTTAATACTTACAGCTAGTAATCTATCTACTACGTTTTTGCGTAGGCCTACCCTACCCTAATAAAATCGATCGTTTCCTTCGTGCTGTTCTTTCGTGGTATGGCCATGGCCTATAAAGGCTAGGCCTAGGGCATAGGGTTGGGCCTGTATTTGGAAAAGTTACTTTGTACACATGCTTCTTATCAAGAAATAAGTAATCTTCGCAGACAAAAATTCTAAAAGACAATATCTTTCTGCACAGGTGTGAACAACAAAGAAGTACTTAATCTAACCTAAGTACTGCCTATTGGTAAGCTACTTAGTGGTCAAGGTCAAGCACTTTTGGGGTGGTGAAAACATGCATCCACATCCTGCAAATATTTAGTTATTGATATCCTGGATTTTTTAAAATATTTAATATATAGTGTTTGGTAATAGAGTTTTCTCAAAAATATCTTATATATGTCGTGCAATCTAAATACATGCATGAAATTTCATTGGTATTATAAGATACTTTCAAAATTTGAACAAAAAATGTAACATTGTATCAAATGCAATTCATTATGAACACAAAACTTGATACCTGAGCATAATTTGAAATAAATATATAACCTAAACATGAATTTAATTCAATTCAATTTTTCATGAACATAATCTGAAATAATTACAACCCCACAATTTTATTTTCACTGGCTATTTTCAGAGCTTGTTTGCAAATGTCCACTGCCCCTGCTTACTTAATGCTTCCCTACAGGTAATTGAAGAATAGAATTAACTCATAACCTAATCTTACTAATGCTCTGTTCTAGGATTCAGGCCATCACCACCTACTACACCATCAACAATAGAAATGCCTGGCTATAAAGATGGGCAAATCAAATCATTTGAGTCGTACAGAAAGTCAAAAGGTACACAATGGAAAGAGAGAGTCACAAAGAAAAAGGATGATAAAGGAAAAGGCCAAGATGTTATTATTACGTTTGGTCTGCTCGAATGGTCAGATCAAGCATTATCTCTGAAACCAAAGCGTGGTCAAAGATTAGCACTAAGAGTGAACACTAAAGATCCTTATAGGACAATCCTTGATAAGGCTGAGAAGAAATGGAAGGTTTACAATTGCGATTCATACTCTGAAACTGAGTATATTTTGACTTACGGAAATGGCCAATGTGCCCAATTTATGCCAGGAACATTTCAATTTTTTGACTTAAAGAAGTACAAGGAGGAGGTGGGGAAAGAGTTTAGGCATCTAGTATTCTATCTGTGCACTCTAAAAGACCATCTCTTGGCAGAAAACAAGGGGCTGGATCTTGAAGATGAATCCGAACCTCCTCTGAAGCAGATTAAGGAATGTGGTGAATTAGACTTTGCTGCATTTGATGGCGATTCGTTTACCGAGTCGTTCCTGAATGATTTGCAGCCACAACAGCCAACACTAATGGATACGATGAACCATATCTCGGAAGAAACATCAACAGAATCGATAAGTGGAACCACACTTGCAACCTTGGAAAAACCAGAAAGAACAAAAACATCAACATCGTTGTCTTTGAAAGAAAAGCTTTCAAACATTGGAAAGGCATTTCAGGAAATTAATTCTGAACCAGAAGCTGTGTCTGTTCGTCGAAGGAAGCTCTGGCAGGATACTGCACAAAAACTTGGTCGGCTCTATGCTAATTGCATCTGTCCAATTGTTGTATCGTTTATAGGAGAGGCTGGCGTTGATGCAGGGGGGCCAAAGAGAGAATTCTTCTCACTACTTTTTGATGATTGTAAAAAGCATCTTTTCGCCACCGGTGATGGAAGCAGTTTTACATTGCTACATGACCTCGAGAAAGTGAGGAAGAAGGAATTCCAGCTGCTGGGTAACTTGATATCGATTGCGTTACTATATGGATGTGCAGGGCCACGTTGCTTCAATCCCTCGTTGACTGCACGATTGTTAAATGGTCCTGAAATTAGGCCAACTACTGAAGCCATTCCGGATTTAGAAATCCAAAAGAAAATAAAAGCCCTCATGGCTACGAAAGATGACAGGGAGTTTCAGGATATGATGGAATCCTTCGGAGAACAGTTTTCATTTGGCGTTGTTGGTGCCAGAAAGAACACACGGGCTGACTAATGGATATTTCTTCATAAATCCAAGAGCTGTTTAATTCCAAAGTATACAACATTAAATATATAACTAAATAAACAAACGGTACAGTATAAACAAAGGAGAGTAACTAACTACAAAATGTGATATCAAACAAAAACAGGCCAGACAATCTACAAAAGAGTAACGAAGTAACCAAACTTACTAGCACAATGTCTTCCCTCTCATCTGACAGCCAACAGGTTATCTGCTCTCTAGATCGTCTAGATCTGTTCTGATAATCCCATCAAAACGACCTACTTAAATATCTCAATCTAATCCCCAAAGGGTAAATGCCAACGAAAATACCCACAATGGGAGATACAATACGCCTAATAGAAATTCAAATAACTACGCGGAACAACAATGGGTAAATCTCCGAGAGATTCCGTCAAGCCTCATAGGCGACCAAAAAACAACCTGTAGGGTAGTATCTATGGGATTCCTACAAGTTATGTGGAATTCCTACATTCCTGAAACACTAAAACAATGTAAACCGTTGAAATTCCTGAAAATTACCGTAAATCACTCATGGGGCAAATCAATTTTGATTTGCCCTCTCAAACAACAATAGGTAATTAGGATTATAATAATGTTTCTTTAGTTCTGCTTCAACAACTGGCTCCCCTCAAGATGCATCTTCATCTTGATCCATATCTCTCCTCGGCGGGGATTAAACTCCTGATTCCATAATCAAAACCAACTTTGTGATTGGACGTTGTAGTTTTCCTCCATTATTGGCAACTTGAATTTCTGCCTTTCGAACATTGCCACGTTCATCTGGGAAAATTTGTGTGATTCTTGCTAGTGGCCATTCACATCTCATCGCTTCGCTTTTCATCAGTACTATGTCTCCAACCTGAAAGTTGCGTTTTTCGCGAAGCCATCTTTGTCTTTCTTGCAAGGTCAGAAGAAATTCTTTCCGCCCTCTTGTCCAGAATTCCAGGGCTAAATGCTGTACTCTTCTCCACTGTTTCCTGCTATATTGGTCCGGCCTTGAAAAAGATCCTGGTGGAGGCATCACAACTTTTGTCTTCTGAGTCAGCAGGGTGTTTGGTGACAGTGGCTGCAAGCTATTTACTTCGCTGATTGTTTCTACAGTTAATGGCCGTGAGTTAATTATTGCCTCTGCTTCTGCCATCAAGGTGGACAATGATTCGTCGTTCAAGGTACCGGGATGTGTCTGCATGATGGCCGTTAGAATACTTCTGGCTGACTTTATCTGCCGTTCCCAAACACCTCCATGGTGGCTTGCTGCGGGTGGGTTTGTTTTCCATGTTATCCAATCTGTTCCGAGGTTTGCCAAGAATCTAGTGATGTTTTCATGCTGCATCTCCTGGAATGCTTTCTGAAGCTCTGCCTTGGCACCTATGAAATTACTTCCATTGTCTGATCGGACCAATCGAACGTTTCCTCTTCGGGCCATAAACCGTCGCAGGGCCAGAATGAAGGAGTCAGTTTCCATGGAGCAAGTCATTTCGATGTGCACTGCCCGAGATGAGAAACAGGTAAACATAGCGCCATACCTTTTAAACTCGGATCTTCCTTTCTTGACAATGAAAGGACCAAGCATGTCTACTCCACAGTATGTGAATGGAGGGGCGCATTGCACTCTTTCCTTTGGTAAATCGCTCATCAATTGTACTCCGACTTTTCCTCTCAGGTGACGACATCTCACACAGTGATAAAGAATAGAGCGTACTGCTGAGTTAGCTGACATGGTCCAAAAACCTGAGCTGTGTACTTCATTGAGAGTCAAATTTCTACCGCCATGAGTGACTTTGGAGTGGCAATTTCTGATAATCAAGGTTGTCACTGCAGCCTTTTTCGGTAACAGAATTGGGTGGATGACATCATATTCCAAGTCCGCTCTTTTGATTTTCCCTCCAACGCGTAGCAGACCATCATGTCCTATAAAGGGATTCAGACTGAGTACTTGGCTCTGGACTTGGTTTCCGTTTTTGAGTTGCTTTCAGCTCTTTCAGTATTTCTTTTCCAGCAAACTCTATTTCTTTTACGGTTGTAGTTTCATGGGATGTCAAGCGAATCTTCTTAACAAATTTCAGAACATGAACCATCACTCGTTTCATCTTCTCCCATTCAGATATGCATACTTCCAGAGACTCTAGAATATTTCCTTCCTCCATAGCGATCTTGAAATTGTGTACCTCTGTCTTTAATTCCAGGTCGCCTTCCGAAATTTCGTCATTCATTTTCTGCTTTGGCCTCTCACTGGTTGCTTGCCACAAAAAGGCTGGACCATTAAACCACTGTTGTACTTGAGAGTCGTGTTTCGCATTTGTCTTCCTTGAGAAACCTCTGGAGCTGCAATCAGCCGGATTCATCTGTGATGGGATGTAGCACCACTGTTTCGGCTTTGTGTGATCATTGATGTACTGGATTCGGTTGGCTACGAAGATCTTGAACCGCTTTTCTTTATTTCTGATGTAACTGAGTACCACCTGGCTGTCAGACCAAAACACTTCTTTGTGAATCGTATATTCAAGCTCTGTCCAAATCATGGTTGATACTTTCACTGATAGCACTGCAGCAGTCAATTCAAGTCTTGGCATTGAGATGTACTTCAGTGGAGCCACTCTCGATTTTCCCATCACCATGGAGCAGTGAATCCTTCCATCTTCATTCAAAAATCTCAAATATGACACTTGGCCATAACCTGATTCTGATGCATGTGAGAAGTGGTGCAGTGAGCAATGGATAACTCTGTTGAAGTGAGGAGCTTTGTAACAGCGATCTATTTTAAAGTTTCTTAGGTTTTCAAGTGTTGTACACCAGTTTAACCACTCATCAACGACTGCTACAGGTAGTGGATCATCCCATCCTGCTTCTTGACGGCAAGTCTGCTGAATTATTCTTCTTCCTTCTAATATGAAAGGAGACACAAAACCATATGGATCGTAGACTGTACTTAGAAGCGACAGCATACCCCTTCTCGCCCGGTTTTTCTTTGAGCTCCACTTGGAAACAAAAATGGTCCTCTTCTACGTTCCAGACGACTCCCAGGGCTTTATCTGTTGAAAGAGTTTGGTCAGTGATTTCGAATTCTTTCACGTTCTTTCGTCTTTTCTCTTCAGGAATGCTTTTGAGGACTTCTTTATCGTTGGAAATGAACTTTGTTAGATTGAAACCGCCATCAGCACATAACTGGACGACATCTTTTATAAGGGCCCTTGCTTCGGTTTGGCTTTGCACTGATTTCAGTAAATCGTCAACATAAAAGTTTTGCTTGATCGTTTCTTTAGCTGCCAACTTTGAATGCCCAACATCATCCGTGACTATTCTCTTAAGGGCGTAGTTGCTACAACTTGGCGAGGACACAGCACCAAACAGATGAACATTCATCTCGAATTCGACTGGTTCCTGGTCATCAAATTTGCTTTCTGGCCACCATAGGTATCTCAGCAAACTTCTCTGGTCTTCTGGGACACGTACTTGATAAAACATTTTCTCGATATCCGCCATGAATGCTACTTTTTCCTGCCGAAATCGCATCAACACTCCTATGAGTTGATTGGTAAGATCCTGGCCACTCATCGAGTTCTGATTCAGCGATGTCCTTTCATATTCAGCACTGCAGTCAAAACAATTCTGATCTTTCCGGGCTTGTTTGGATCATAAACACCAAAGTGAGCAATGTACCACCGTTTCCCTTCGCTTGCATCTGAAGTCGATCTCTGGGCGTATCCTTTGTCAATCATCTCTTCCATGAAGGCTTTGTAATTGCTGAAGAAACTCTGATCTTTCTGGAATCTTTTCTTGAGCTTTTTCAGTCTGTGCTCTGCTTGTTTACGGTTGTTTGGTAGCTTGGCGTCTGGATTCTTGAGTGGCAATGGAAGCATATAGTGTCCTTCTATTTTCTTGACTTTTTTGTCCATCAGTCTCAAGAACTTCAAGTCGTTTTGCAAAACCTCTTCCGCCGCACCTCTTATCGTTGAGTTAGTCAATGGCAACTGTGGTTCTGTGAAATCATTTCGGTAAATCTTCTCTAGAAGGTCTGTTATGCCCCTGTCTTTTATTCTGGCGCAAACTGCAAAACAATGCGGTTGGAACTTCTCCGAGGAATTTTTCTCATTCACCAAAATCTTGTTGCAAGCCAACGGACTTATCTTGTGATTAGACTGAAGAGGGCCAACGACACACCATCCAAGCCTCGTTTTGAATGCGTAAGGACCTCCATTCCTGCTTGAGATTATCTCTGGAGGTTCCAGACCTTTCGTGCAATTTGCTCCAATTAAGATTCCAATTTCTTCTTCGTCACTTTGACAAATTTCCTGCTTGATTCGCTCCAAATATTTCCATCTTTGAATCTTTTCTGGGATGGCTATTTCATCACTACTAATGGAGAGGTGGCTTTGAGAGTAGCATTTCTGTAACTTCAGCCAATCTTCCTGAAACGACGCTAACGAGCTTGACCCCTCTAATCCAGTCACAGTGGTTGAATTGATAGATGTTTCTCCCGACAGCGTTTTGATCGTTATTCTGGTTGGTGTTCCGGGGATTTCTAATTTTTTCAGTAGGTCTTCTGTCACAAAGGTTCCTTGGCGGCAGTTATCCAGCATCGCAAACGTATGGAAATCTTGGTTGCTACCTTGTTTTCGGATTTTCACCAGTACAACGCACATGCTGACTGAGGGATTCCCTAAAACAACTAGATAACGATGAGATCGAAATCATTTTGATTGGCGACACCAACTGTGATCTAAAAAACAAGCAAAGTAGCAATGCAAAAAGACTCAAAGCAATTTATGCTGAGTATCAACTTGAGCAACTGGTTAAAAGTTACACCAGAGTTTCTGCATCAACTAATGAGTATAACGAACAAAGAATTAGTAAAACACTAATTGACCATTTCTCTACCACTAAAAAACAATACATATCTGAGGTAGATATCTTGGAACTGGGGATGGTAGACCATTATCTTATATACGGAACACGTAAAATAGGCAAGCAAAGAAACAAAAACAAAATACCTAAAATTATAGAGTCCCGTAACCTTAAGAAATATAATGATATAGCTTTTCAAAATGATCTGCTAGAAATCGAATGGGAAACCATCCTCAGCCCTCTTTTAGATGATCCAAACAGTATGGCAGCTACGTTTCAGGAGATTTTTGAGTCAATCCTTGAAATCCATGCACCGCTCAGGAAAAAACGAGTACGCCATGATCCTACACCTTGGATAACCCCTGAAATAAGGAATCTTATGAAAAAAAGAGATAGGGCAAAGAGGGATGCAATAAACTCTCCTGATATGTGGCAAACGTTCAACACATCGTAATAGAGTGACTTCAGCAATACGAAGTGCTCTGCAGTCATACTATCTGGATCTAATAAATGAAAATAATGAAAATCCAAAGCAAATGTGGAGGGCTGTGAATAAAGTGTTGAATAGGGAAACTCAATCAGCACAGATTTCTAGCATGGAAATCGAAGGAAGAAAACTTACTGAAGAAAATGAAATTGCCAAAGCTCTTAATCAGCACTTTATCACAGTCGGTCCAAAACTAGCTGAGAAACTAAAACCCAAAGCGAATGATGACCCTGTTATTAAAATCAATGCTCAGGCTCAACAACTTGAGTTTAAGCAGATTGACAACACATATGTTGTAAACGCAATATCCAAATTAAAAAATGGAAAGGCGCCAGGACCAGATAAAGTCTCTACAAAACTAGTAAAGGACGCTAGGGACTTCATCTGTAAACCACTAACTATGATCTACAACTCGTCCCTGCAAACCGGTCTTTTCCCAGATATTTGGAAGCTAGCAAATGTCACGCCTATATTCAAGGCTGGTCCGAAAAATGACCCCAACAATTATAGGCCGATCTCTGTCATTGCTATTTTCTCAAGAATCTTGGAAAAGATCGTGCACGACCAGATGTTTGAGTTTCTTGAACCAATTCTAACACACAATCAGGCTGCTTTTAGGAAACTATATTCAACAATAACATCCTTAATAAACAGCTCTGATTCTTGGTATGAAACTATGGACAGGGGTGAAATGAATCTGACCATTTTCCTTGATCTATAAAAGGCATTCGACACAGTCGACCATTCTATCTTATTAGCAAAACTAAAAAAATATGGCGTTAGAGGAATAGCAGGCGACTGGTTTACATCATATTTGCAAAATAGGAAACAGTTTTGCACTATCAATGGACATAAATCTTCAGCTAAAATGATAACTTGTGGAATCCCCCAGGGCTCGTGTCTTGGTCCACTCCTGTTCATAATCTATCTGAATGATTTTGAAACCTGCCTTCAATTATCTAAGGCCAGCATGTATGCAGATGACACACATGTTGCTATAACATCCAAAAACCTTGAGAATCTTCTTGAGAATGCTCAAACTGAATTACTTAACATTTCGGAATGGATGAGATTTAATAAGCTTACCGCCAATCCTAATAAAACAGAATACATGCTGATTGGACACCCCCGCAGAGTTAACAAAATGATAGTCTCTGAACCGCTAATGCTCAACCACTCGGAAATAAAACGCGTGAATAAAACGAAATCACTGGGAGTTGTCGTGGATCAGGGTTTAAACTGGGAGCAACATTTCAAAAGTGTCAAAAGAAAAGTTCGCGGAGGTCTGTCATCTTTAAAGAGACTAAAAATCTTGTACCACAAAAACAACTTGATAATGTATATCGGGCCCTTGTGGAAAGCCACTTGCGGTATGCAAATGTAATCTGGGGAAGTATCCCAGACTACAAATTAAAAATTCTACAAAATCTACAGGATCGAGCCCGAACCATAATAGAGAGGGCAAGAATTAAAGACAATTGGTCCTATAATTGGCTCAACGTAGATCAACTGATTAAATTTGATCGATCTACGATGACCTATAAGATTATGAACAGGAGATGCCCAGAAAGCCTTTGGGGCAAGTTTCCTCAGATATCCTTGCAATCAACATATAGAACGAGAAATTTCAAGAATATACAAATCCCAAGATATAACCTTGAATATGTGAAAAAAAGCTTTCATTATTCAGCTCTAACTGCGTGGAACAGCATCCCAAACAATATCAGGGAGCTGCCAACTCTCCCGCAGTTCAAAAGATCTTTAAAAAATCATCTGAAGAGCTGAGTTAAACATAAACACGACTCCCTGGAAGAGCAGCAAAATAGGCCCCAACTAATCTTATATATCGCTAATTACTTCTTTTTTCAATTATTATGCATTACTTTTATATTTAGATATTATTATTGTACTATAGATCATTGTAATTTTTAGCTGAAGGGATTTTGTGTAGAAATAATTTAATATGAATATGAAATATGAATATGACTGAATCTTCTAACCTTCTTGCATAGTTTGTCACTTGCTGTTCTTCTTTCTTCACTGGGACATCTTTCCTCATCGTGGTGTCGTTTCGCCTCTTTGGGATGTATCCATGCAGTCTGGATGGGTGTTTCCCATTGCAGTGTTTACATATGCGTCTGGAAGGGCATGTTCTGACTGTGTGGGTCGAGCTGATGGCCACATAGCATCCAAAGCATAACTTCTTTTCCGCAACAAAGGCACTTCTGTCCTCAACGGATTTGGCAAGGAACTGGGTGCATTCGTCAAGGTCATGGGATAGGCCACAAAGAGGACAAGGACTGCCAACGGATACCTTTGCTGGTTCGTCTTCTGAGGGCTTCACAATGGCGTAGTTTCTCAGCTTGTTTTTCTTTCCTTTTTCATCTGATAATCCTTCTACCGCTTCTATCGAGAAGAGGGGATCGCTTACCAACACCAATTCTTCCTCTACGAACTCTACGAAATCTGCAAATCTTGGTTCTCTGTTTTGCCTTCTTCGGATATTGAGTACTTGTCTGTTCCATCTGTCGATCACATACACCGGCAATTTCGTTAATAGGGTGCAAATCATATCTTGATTTTCCAACATGTTCCATGTTAAATTCGCTGAAATACTCTGACATTTGATCAGGAAGATGTGAAACCTTCTAAATCCGACAGCGTCACCAGCTTTGATGGTAGGCCACATCTTTATTTCCTTTCTGTACGCGGAAATCATGGTGTAAGGACTGCCATACCTCCGTTGCAGTAAATCTCTGGCTGTTTCATATCCAACCGCCTGGGGTAGGTGAATGCAATGTTGAATCAATTCCCTTGCCTCGCCACTGGTGTACTTGATCAATCTGGTTAGTCTCCCTCGGGCATCAATAACATTCTTTTCTACAACTTCTCTGAATGTAGCCATAAAGAAATGGTAATCCATGGGGTTGCCATCGAAACTCTCCATATCAACCACTGGAGCAGCTTGTTGTCTCAGCAGTCTGCAAAACATCTCAACTATCGATCCAGGTTCGGGTTCCTCGTCTCCGATCGGATCCGTCTGCTTCGCTGGGGAATGAAAATCTTCTCGATTCCGGCTGAAAGTTGGGGTTGCGTGACTTCTGTCTTTATACTTGTGCCATTTTTCATCCGGTTTTCTTCTATGCAAAACATCTTCATACTTCATATTACAGGGATCCAAAGGGACTCTTTCTTCTTGGCTCCGGGCACAGGGGTTCAAGGGAGTCTTCTCTTCGTGTCCTCGAACACAGGGATTCAAGCGGGTCTTTTCTTCATACCACTGGGCACAGGGATTCAAGGAAACTTGCTTCCTGTCGTCACTGAGTATATCTCTGGGGATTTCAGGCTGTCTGGAATAGTCTTTTTCAAGTCTTGTTTTCTCATGGGTCCAGGTTTCCTGCTTCATGCTTCGTTTCAGTTCGGTTCTGTTCTCCTCCGTTCTGTCAGGGAGTGAATCTTCATCGGATTCGTAGACGTGAAATCTCGCCCGAGCCTTGGCCATGGCCTCATGCAGCTTTATCTTCTCTGCTTGCATCTGTATTCTCAGTTTCTCGTCTAAAAACGCCAACTCTGCTTCCAATTCTACCAATTTTATTTTCTCTTCGATTGCTCTGTCTTCTACCGAGGATTGTGAGGAATATCTGCTGGAAACCTTTGACTTCTGAGTTTTGACGGTATTCACTGATTTTGCGGACTCTGTGCGTGACCCAACAGATTTCGTCCTGGACAATTCTGATTTCCCAAAACGTGACGCCTCGATTTCCTTGAAATAATGATTCACCTTGTGCTTCAGATTGAAAACCTTTTCATCTATCTGACTGACATATCTCTCTTCTGTTTCGAAGTCGAATTCGTGATCGCTGATCCGCAAATTTTAACAAATCATTTTAACAAATTTTTTACGAGTATAGCTGAAAAACTAGTGACGAAACTTGGAAATTCATCAAAAAACTTTAATGACTACTTAAAAAATCGACAAGTGAATAGTTTTGCAGTAATGCCAGTAAATGTACATGAAGTTTATAATCAAATTAATAGCTTGGACTCCAAAAAATCTCCTGGAGCCTATGATATTCCAATTAGCCTTATTAAATTAAGCCTGATGATATAAGTGGCCTGATGATATAAGTTGGCCATTAACCTGCCTTATCAATGAGTCATTTAAAACTGGAAAATATCCTGAACTTCTTAAATATGGTAAAGTTATCCCAATTTTCAAAGCAAATTCAAAGCACGAAGCTTCAAATTATCGTCCAATATCAATGCTGCCCACCTTTAACAAAATTTTTGAAAAGCTAATGTACAACCGTGTTATAAACTTTTTAGAGCAAAATAAAATAATTTTTGCACACCAATATGGCTTTCAAAAAAACAAATCCACCTCTATAGCAATACTAGATGTTTATACCAAAGTTGTTCAAGCATTAGAAAACAAAAAATTTGCCTGCTGTATTTTCTTAGATTTTGCTAAAGCTTTTGACACTGTCAACCACGAGATACTTTTGCATAAATTAGATTACTATGGAATTAGAGGCAGTTGTCTTGATTGGTTTAGGTCTTATCTTAAAAACAGAAAACAAAAAGTCTGCATTGGAAATCACTTATCAGATAGCCTTTCCATATCACATGGTGTACCGCAAGGAAGTGTTTTAGGCCCCTTGCTTTTTTTGCTTTACATTAATAACTTGCCAAGTGCAACAAACGTTTTAAGTTCACATCTTTTTGCTGACGACACAAGTCTCTTTTATTCTGACAGTAACATATCCACACTTGAGGAAAATATAAACACTGAGCTAGAAAAGATATCCCAGTGGTTAATTGCAAATAAGCTCTCGCTAAACACAAGTAAATCAAACTACCTAATTTTTTCACCAAAAAATAAAAAACCAAATGAAAAAATTAAAATTAAAATTAACAATACTGAAATAGATGAGGCCCAAAATGTGAAATATCTTGCCGTGCTAATAGACAACAAACTTTCCTGGAAAGCACATGTACAACAAATTAATTTGAAAATTTCTAAAGGTATTGGCATCATTGCTCGACTTAGGCATTATGTTCCTAGAAATATACTCATTAATATCTATAATTCTTTTATACAACCGCATGTTAATTATGCTCTCATAAATTGGGGACGTACATTTAAAAGTACCCTAGACCCTCTTAAAAAAAGCCTTAAGCATGCAGTGAGGTTAATTGCTTTCAAACAAAGGACTGCTCACAGTGATCCCTTGTTTCGTCAGCTAAATCTCCATAATCTAGAAGAATGCTACAAAATAGAATCAGCAAAATTCATGTTTGATATCATTCAGAAAAAAGCCAACACAACTCTTTCAGAACTTTTCACACCAGTTGCATCTGTGCATAACATCCGCACAAGACAAGCAACATCTGGCAATTTATCACAGCCAGCAGTAAGAACAAATCTTAAAGCCATGTCTATATTAAATCAAGGAGTTCTCTGGAACTCTGGAACAATATTCCTTCGGATATAAAAGAATCCAAAACAAAATATAATTTTGGCAAAGCCTGAAAAAGATGTATTCAGAACTAATTTTGTCATCTAAATACAATGGGAAAACTGACAATTCTCAATTTATGAGCATAGTAGGTTTAATATTGGTTTTTGGCATCTTTTCTTTTTTCCTTTTTCTTTTTCTTTTTCTTTATTTTTGCTTTTTATTAATTAGTTCTTCACTTTTTTATCACTTTGTTTTTGTTAACCTTAATCTTTAACAAAAAAAAAATTTGTCTTAATGTTGTAAACTTTTCTAATTCAATGTAATTTCGTGCATGCAGTGTAATAGGGCAAATAACTCAATAACTCATCTGAGTTCTTTTTATTTGCCCTAAGCTTTATTAATCGTAACTAAGTTTAATCACGTAGCCCTGTAATTAAAAGCTTGAATTCATTATAATTGAATTGAATTGAATTGAAATTCAGGCATAACTCATCGTGTGTCTCGTTGATCATTTCAAGCACATCACCCACTTGGTCGACTCGTTCTTGAACTGCACTCTTGATGGGCTCTGTTTGAAGCATTCTCTCTACTTCTACGACTAGCCTCTCCAATCTCTTCTCTTGGCATCTTCTCTGTCTGATTAGCCGTTGCAAAAGATTTTCCAGCCCCTTCGCAGTCAGTCTCCGGGTTCGCTTCGGTCTCGAATCTTCTTCACTATCCACACTTCGCTCAGGATTTTGGCTTTCTGTGGGGTCTTTATTTTCCATTCTCGTCTACCGGACTTCTGGTGGAAAATTGTGCTACTTTGTTGGTGCCAGAAAGAACACACGGGCTGACTAATGGATATTTCTTCATAAATCCAAGAGCTTAATTCCAAGGTATACAACATTAAATATATAACTAAGTAAACAAACGGTACAGTACAAACAAACGAGAGTAACTAACTACAAAACGTGATATCAAACAAAAACAGGCCAGACAATCTACAATAGAGTAACGAAGTAACCAAACTTACTAGCACAATGTCTTCCCGCTCATCTGGCAGCCAACAGGCTATCTGCTCTCTAGATCGTCTAGATCTGTTCTGATAATCCCATCAAAACGACCTACTTAAATATCTCAATCTAATCCCCAAAGGGTAAATGCCAACGAAAATACCAACGATGGGAGATACAATACGTCTAATAGAAATTCAAATAACTACGCGGAACAACAATGGGTAAATCTCCGAGAGATTCCGTCAAGCCTCATAGGCGACCAAAAAACAACCTCTAGGGTAGTATCTATGGGATTCTTACAAGTTATTAATTCCTACATTCCTGAAACACTAAAACAATGTAACCGTTGAAATTCCTGAAAATTACTGTAAATCACTCATGGGGCAAATCAACTTTGATTTGCCCTCTCAAACAACAATAGGTAATTAGGATTATAATAATGTTTCTTTAGTTCTGCTTCAACAGGCGTGACACGCTTCAAGATTTCATTTGAGGAAAAGGAAGAACAGTGTAAGAATATCGCACAATATTTCTGTATTTTTGCTTGTAATGAGGAAATTCAGAAGGTTCGTAAGGAAATGGAAGTTCTTGGCATTCTCAAGGTTTTAGAGGATCATTATAATGAAAGTAAGGAAGAATTCAATCTGCCATCCATCCAGAAAGCTTCAAGCATTTTAACTCTTTTCAAAAACATAGAGTATACACAAGTACAGGATGGAGATCTACAGCAAAGAAGAAAGCGAGACTTGGAAGAGGACATATTCTATAATTTTACGAATTGCATAGAGTCCCTGGAGCATGACGGTTCAGTGGAGCTGCCTCTTATTGTCCTTGAAGGTGGCAATGAAAGAGAAACTACCACTTCAATTACTGTCGAAGAAGTTACAAGATTTCTAACAGGATCAAAATATGTGACAAGCTCATTGGAGGGAAAAGGTGAGATTCACTTTGACCATGCGAGAAAAAGTTTCACAGTTATTGCCAACACGTGCAATATTGTGTTAACTTTTCCTGTTTCAGAAAAGTACTTTGAGTCTCCGGAAGCTTTTATCAAGAGTTTTTTTGAAGATATGCGTTTGGACTCAGGATTCGGTTTGGTTTAGAGTCTTAACATCTGATTATGTAGGACATTGTTCAGTTTAAAGTTAGTATTGTTTTGTTAGCTTCGTTATGTTGAGTCATTCCCCAGTTCATAAAGAATTAAGAATATACCTAATACATAATCCATACCTATTAAGAATACCTGCAATACCTGCAAAGGGGGCAAAAAGCAGGTCAAGAATTTTCATATAAACAGGCCCTAAACTTACGGGCGATTGTACCCATTGTTAGCTACATCCATCAGAGTTTTGTACAAATGCAATCCTTCTTGCCAATTGGAGGGATCATTGATGCCGAGTGTACCTTTAACCATGTCAAAGTATTCTTGATATTCGTTTAAACCATCCTGTTCTACAATATGCTGAGACGCATGGATTAATTCTCTTTGTGGCACTGGCACCAATTGGTTTTGGCATCCAAATCTTTCGGGCAAGTAGAAGAGACTATCTGGCCTTCCAGGTGTGACATTGAATCTTGATTTTTGTATCGTATGGGTGTTCCAATGTTCCACAACCATGTTTAAGTGCCTTTGAATGAGGTTTGAGAAAGAAAACCATGAGCACTCTTTCGATAGCTCTAATGATATGTCAATGATTCCTCTGCTTTGAAGGTCGTTAAAAAAGTTTATCCACCATCTGGAACAATGTTTGGAGAAGTAGGACCACCATCCTTCAATGCGCTGGTTCCTAGGCGATGGCACATACCGGTGCGCATCTGGGTTATCTCGAAAAAAGCTTTGAATAGCAGCAGCGATACCATTTTCAGTTCCCAAATCGGTCACGAGCTCGACAGGGCAACCTTTGTTTTCTTCCACTGTCCTCAGAAACATCAAAGCAATATTATCTGGCGAACTGTTGGACCTGGTAACATTTAACCACAGCATGCGACGACTGAAACCGTCAATGCCGCCGTGTATGGGGAATCCCCAGGGTTTTAATTTGTCATAACCATCGATGTGCCACGCAAAGTTGGGCCCAGGATTATTGCATTTTCTTCGTTTCAGTTTGTGGCGTTTTCTCAAGTCGCTTCCCTCTGGATCAACTTCTCTTAATATTATCGAAACTACTGAACGTGGTACTCGAATACCTTCCAGCTCTAGACGATGCCACATGGATCTGTACCCCATCCAGGATCCTGGACCACTTATTATTTCCAACATCTTCAAACATGCTGTATGAATCAATGCGTCATAACTATTTCGGTTTTTATCCTCACGCCTTGAAAGACCGTATTTGTTTAGTCTACGCAGTAAGATGGAGATTTTGCTCTAGGCTGATCTAAAAAAAAAATTTCCATTACCTTGTATCCCAACAGACTCTAAATCAAATTTTGCTAACCTTTCCCGTAAACAAGTAAAAGCATCATGATGCTCTGATGGCACAATTTTATGTCTTTGAATAATTGATAAATCATCATTTATCATTTCTTCTTGAGTGTTCACATAACTAGATACATTTGTGACAGCATCATAATGATATCCATTCACATTTTGCAAATATATAGATTCATTGTTCTCATTAGATTTTCTAATTCTTACTGAAGAAAATTTTGACCATTTTAGTTGAAAACCAAATCTTGAATATACAAAGATATCACATTTGAAAAGCCATGCTGCTACTAACAACTCAATGTCAGTACCCCAAACTTTATCATTGTCCATTTTACTTTTATTGAGATATTCCTTTACAGAGCAGCCAATATGGGGCTGCAATTCCAATTCACAATCTTGCATATATGATGTTACTTTGCTTCTAACCTTTTTATGACACTTTTGTGCACCACACACCGAATATGCTGATGCTCGAAACAAGCAATTTCCATCACCGGTAATTTTATATATTTGCGTGGGCTTATTTAAATTTCTTGGAGTGGTCTTCGCAAATGCAGTAACTAGATTTAATCCTAAAAGTTTGCTTATATTCAATTGTGCATCATGATAAAGGAAAGAATTTGAACTGAGCTTGACCAACTCTTTCATTTGGTATAGGCACAGGCCCTTGATTTGACTCTACATCACCTGCCAAAGAAATCAATGTCAGTAATACCAGCCTCAAAGTATCCAAATAGCACCAATTTTTTTACTTGTGATTAAGCATGACGTGCCTGTACTTTTTACAAGCATGTTTTTTTATCCATTGTGTTGCTGATATTGACATGTTACTTTTTCTCAGCATCGAAAAGTGCACACACAGGCATTTTTCATTCTTTGTTATTTGCCAAACATTGAGTATAAACCATGGCAGCAAGAAATAAAAAAACAACTTTCCAGTCATATTTTTATTTGCTAAATTTCCACCGCAAGATGGCACACACTATAACAGCACCTCAGCACTTAATACGGTTAAATGGTTTGAAAAGTACTATAACAGCACCTCAAATAGTTTCTCAAATAGTTTGAAAAGCACTATAGCAGCACTTCAAATAGTTTGAAAAGCACTATAGCAGCACTTCAAATAGTTTGAAAAGTACTATAGCAGCACTTTAAATAGTTTGGAAAGTACTATAGCAGCACTTTATGCTCTGGAAAGTACAGCACTTGATATTGTTTAAAAATATTTAAGCAGGGCAATGAATGAGAACTATTCTGCGATGTCACGTGACGGTAGCGAAACTCTACCTAAAACAATACATTCGACCCGAAACAATAGGTCGAACGCCTAAAAGCAATGGGCCGAAACAGCGAACCGTGTAATCAACAAGGCTTTTTTGAATGGGGGCGCACAAGGTTGGCACTTGCATGAAAAGGCCCGTTTCCAGAGTAGACAAAAGTTATCTATTTTTGGAAGCCTATTTTAAAAGAATTTTTGAGTTATTCCATTAATTATTCCACTAATTGTGCTATCACGATCCAACATGGGAGCCACACAACAACATTCCATCGCACATGAGGCGAGACCTTAACAAAGAGAAGAAGCAATGATAAATTTTTTGTTAAATCCTTCAGCTTGAGTTTTAACAGATTTTGGAAGATCTATTTTAGTGTTCTGTTTTAAATACCTATATATCTTGGTGTCCTGTTATTCTCCAAAATAATGTTACACTTAAGATAAAGACATAAGATCCACATATTAGAATCCAAAATTTAATTGTCTGCTTGGCATCACTTTTGTGGAACAACTTAGGAATCATGGTCAAGTATTTCGCACAGTGATTTTTACAGTCAAGATAGTTCAATGGTTGGGAAATATGGTTCATATCACCCTTAGTGCCCGAAATAGCATTAACATTAGCATCACAAAGAAAACTCAATTTTTAAGATTTGGAGAAAGACCAAAAACAGATCTTCCTGATACAAAACTGTACGAAAGCAACAAATTCATAAATTTCAAGTAGTTTGCCATTCGACTTCTTTTTTACTCAACTGGCACACTACTGATCATCTTCATAAAGAAACTCGTGCAAAAACAGTGCTTCATGAGACTTATCACAAAACTTGCAGTTAAATTTAAAGATGCCAAGCTTTGTTCTACAAAAGAAAACCTCACACAGACTGATTGCTCCCTGGAAATAAAATTCTTCTTCAGCGGAAACTAGGGTCTTCATGATCCGAAACCTTTTCTTTAAGCAAATTTGACCTTTTTCTTTCTCATATATTTGGGTAAAATTATTTCCAGCATACATCATCATACTTGGTTCAAACTCAAAATCAAAGATCCTTTTTTAGGATATTCAGATTCTGGTATGAACTTCTCCTTTCCAGAAATCCAGCGTCTTAGGAAATCAAACTTTGTATCACAATTGTTGTCCTCAGTGAATTTTTCGTCACCATCAAGCTACTTATTTATATACCAATCTGCTGTTAGAAGTCACAGGAGATAATCAAGAGATATTCTGGTCACGTATAAATCATTGAACAAAGAATAAGGTAGAATCACAGGTTACAGAGTATGATAAACGTATAAGCTAATCACATGATGTGTGTATGCGCAGTGTCTGTCAACAGTGCTTATATTGCGTAATGCATTGTGATGCTCATCATACATAATGATAATGATAATATAATCAATTCATAGCACTCCCACTTGATGACATCACTATTAAGAAAGATAGAAAAATTAATTAAGCTGCTTTAATTCCTAAACAGTCTCTGAGTCTCTCAAAAGTTATTTTTGACAATCCTTTAGTCATACCATCTGCCAACATGTCTTTGTAGAACAATACTTGGAACAAGTGTTGATATGTTGTTCCGAGCAACTTGTTCTCTCACAAAATGATGAGCCACATCAATATGTTTGGTGCGATCGTGGAATTTTGGATTTCGACTCAACTCAATTGCACCATTGTTGTCTTCGTAAATTGTTGTTGGTCTGTCTTCTTTCAATCCCAAATCTTCAAGGAGTCGTCTTAATCAAATAGCTTCTTGAGCGGCAAAGCTCAGTGCCACATACTCAGCTTCAGTTGTTGACTTGGAAACTGTATTCTGCTTCTTGCTGCACCAACTAATAGTGTTGTTTGTAATCTGAAATATGTAGCCAGAAGTAGAATGCCTAGTAGCAATATCTCCTGCCCAATCAACATCGGAATAACCAGCAAGAATACAACTTTTGTCTTGTGCATTATAGCAAAGGCCATAGTTGAGTGTTCCTTTGATGTATCTCAGGATTCTCTTCACTCCTACCATGTGTTCTTTGCCAGGTTTTGCCATGAACTTGGACAAAGTATTCACGGCTGCTGCTATATCTGGACGTGTAGCTGTTGCAACATATGTCAGTGAGCCAATAATCTGCTGATACTCTTTCACTTCAAATGGAGTTTCTGCTTCTGACAACTGTCCAAATTTTCTGCCAGGTTCCAATGGAGTAGATACGGGTTTGCAATCTTCAATGCAGGGGCAGCACGCAGCTCTATAAAAGTACTATTAGTTTATGCTCGCTCCGCTCGCAAAAACCCAACGAGGGCGGAAAATGTTAGTCCAGGAGATTCAACTTCAACTGCCTTTCCCTCATACTTTTGGTTAAAGTATTTCAACAACATTTGACAAATTAAACAGCTGCCACAATAAAAATGCTTGAATGATAAAATTTTTTACCTTTTTTAATTATAAAAAATTTCCTGGCCCCGTTCTAACCTCTCGAAACCCAATCGAAATTGACTAAATGTGGTTACAAGAAAGGTTTTTCTCCTGATGTTTTGCGTCTGATGGGTGCCGGTGCGGCCATTTCCTTTTTTTACAAAGGTTTTCAGAAATCAATAGTAGCCCTACTATTGATTTCTGAAAACTAATAGTAAGGCCGCTTCTTTCCGCTCCGGTGACTCAAAAACATAAAAAAATGCCTGTAGTTTTGCAATAAATTTGCCCTGCTCTGACAAAAACAACACTTTTGAAAGATTCCATTTAACTCTATTGGAGACCATTTCATTCATTTTGAAGCGACCTTCTCTTTGAACAATTTTTCACTCGAATTGTCACTCTGAGGTCTGGCTTGAAATTGCTGCTATTGGATTCTCAAAACGAATAGTGAAGTCGTTTTACAATCCTACGACACCATAGTTTCGACGTCACCAACAATGGGGCAGATGACAAAATGTTCAATTGTTTTCCTCCATATGCTATTGAGATTGCCAGACTAATAGCATGGCCGGAGACACGGATGGGCCATATTGAATTGCAAAGGAATGTCAGCGGCTCAATTTATGGGATTAATGAATAATTGCATGTCACATAATCCAGATCAAATAAACATAGGCAATGGGAATGGGACCAAATAAGACCTGTCGTTTGACATTTTGTTTGCTGTCGATTGGTACCTCTTTTCAAATTGTTTTTCCCGCAAATAATTAGAAAGAATTATGGGAAAAACTACTATTAGACTAATAACATTAATAGTGCTCCCCGCCGCCACTGCTTCTGTGAGGGCTCCCGGGTTTACCCCCCGTTAATTTAATTTATTTTGTAACTTGATATGATTGTTGTGAGAGAAGTTAAGTTAGAGTTGTTGGTGTTGAAGAGTACAGACAGTTTTCTGTAACTAAAGTTTTCGCTTTTGATTATAATATACGAATATGATGTGGCTGGAAATTGATCGTGCTTTTTGAACAGAAAATATCTGGGGAGATATATGCCACAAATTTGGTGACCACGACGTGACAGGTTTGAGATTCCATTCGTGAATTATTCTGTGTCAATGTATATTATACCTGAGTATTCTGAAGTCGGTTGTTCGATTGACTTCCTGATTTTGTTTATAATCTATTCAATTTTGCACTCTGGTTCTGGTTGACAATTTCTTCGGTGTTTATTATCGGAACGAACTTTAGAATTAAAATGTCAGCGACAAGTGAAGTAGAGGAGCTTCAGATCAAATTAGCTGGATTTATTGTGCCCCTTACACAAGATAAACTGTGCGAACTTTGTGTTCGTTTTAAAATTCCTGAGGCCGAATTTGAAAATGAGACACGGTTAGGATTGACGACGGTCTTGATTTCAAAATTTGAGAAATTAATCTCGGAATTGAAAGAAGAGGAAGGGGAATCATTTCTACATGATTGTATCGCTGTGGTTTCGCAAATGGGACAAGGAAATAGTGCGGAACAAGAGAAAATTAAAGAATTGGAGGCCAATATTGCTGTGTTGAAAGAGAAGCAACAGAGAGAGCTAGAAGCCGCCAAGGAGAGGCTCAGAGCCGCCAGAAATGAGACGGGGATTAGTTCGGACGGCTCTAACATAGCAAGTTTAAAGTCGATGTTCAGACGTGAATTTCGGATCGTGGGAGGCTTAGGGCCACAGGGGCAGAAAGACAATTTGTCGCTCATGAGTTTAAACAGGCAGATCGAGGAAGGATTAAAGAAAGGCTACTAGGAGAAAGAAGTGATAGATGGAATTATCAGGTGTGTTTCAGCGAGCCTTCCTTTGAAAGATTATATCGAGGCCATGAGGGAATCAGGCTTAGAAACAATAAAGAAGATTCTGCGTGCCCATTTTCAAGAAAAGAACGCAAGCGAGCTTTATACAAGCCTCACCAATTTGGTACAAAATTCAACTGAAGAACCACAGAATTTTCTTCTGCGTGCAATGAATCTGAGAGAGAAGGTAATTTTCGCTTCGAAAGCAGGTAACGCAAAAGTCAGGTATGAGCCTGTGCAGTGTCAGTCCATGTTCCTGCATGCTGTAGAAACAGGATTAATAAGCAACATCTTGAGGACGAGAATGCGCCCTCACCTTCAAAAGCCAGGCGTTACTGATGCTGAGCTTATTAATGAGCTTAATATCGCTGTCACTGAAGGATCGGAGCGTAATTTAAAGTTAGGTGTGGGCCAAAGGGGAAAGGCCAAAGTGGCCCAAGTCCAGTCAACCACGGATACTAAGATTAATGACAAAAGGAATGATGAGGCATTTTCGATCAAAGAGCTTGTTGCAGAGGTCAGAGCACTGAGAGGAGAAATGGTTACACTTAGAGGAGATGTAAAGAAGCGACAGAACCAAGGAGAAACACAGGGCAGGAGGCCCTTTGAAGCTTCGAGAAAGAGGCGTAGAGGTTGTGAAAAGTGTCAGGCTGAAGGAAATGCAGAATCATGTCGTCACTGCTGGAAGTGTGAGGATGATGGACACCTTTTGTACAATTGTAAGAATTCGGAAAACCCCCCTCGGCTGCTGTCACGGGACGGACAGTAGCCGAACAAGGAGAATACAAGTCCCAGTGCTGTAGTTTTTGTGGAACTGAGAGGGAAGAAACAATGCTTTTCCATTGCGGTGGTTGCAAATGTGTGAGCTATTGTGGCAAGATATGTCAAGTTAGTGCCTGGAATCAGCACAAAACTCTTTGTATAGCGATCCAGAAAGTTTCTACAAAGAGAATAGAGTCTGATGTTGGACCAAGTCTTGTTGATGCTGACAACTCAGATGTCTACGCCACATATATAACACCGAGGGAAAAGGCAAAAGTTGCGAAACTAATTGGAAATAAATGTATCATCTTTTGTAGACTGAATGGGGTAGAAACCCCTGCATTATTGGACACCGGAGCTCAAGTGTCGATTATTAGTTTGCAACAGGTGAAAAGTCAGCTGAAAGGAACAACTGTAAATAAGATTGAAGATCTTCTTGATCCTGGTGCAAACCTTGAACTGAAAACAGCAAATGGAACAACTCTGCCTTACTTGGGCTGGATTAATGTTAAGTGTGAACTCAAGGACAATTCAACTGGTACAAGAGTTATCGACCTACCTATGCTGGTTACTGAATCCAATATCGATAACCCAATCATAGGCTACAATGTACTGGAGGAACTAGTGGGTAAATATGACGGCAGCTTGGGGACTGATGAGATAACCTTGTTATTAAAAAACAGTTTACCTCGGAAGATTGCCGGAAATGTAAATGCTATCATTAACTGTATTCAAATGCAAAATGACCCTTATCTATCAGCTGTAAAAACATTGAAAAGAGACATTACCATTCCCGCCCAGGAAACGAAGAAGTTGTCATTTCGCATTAACTCGGGACATGTAGACAAGGACATTCCTGTTATGTTTGAGAATGACGTCTTTCAGTCGCTGCCAAATGGTATTGAAATTGACGAGACCCTAATTTACTTGAAAGGAGGAAATAATGTGAGAGTAAATCTCATCGTCTCAAATGCTAGTGCACATAATATCGTTTTGAAGGGTCGTACTGTCATTGGCACGTTACAGTTGGTGAGATCAGTAACTCCTATTGATGTGACTCTCAAAGAACCGACAGTTGACTCCAAACCCGAAAGCGAAGTTAAAGTGAATACCGCTACTCAGGAAGCTGAACCACTACATCTCAGCAATGTTTTTGTGCCCGAAGTGGTTTTGAATGACCATCTCACAGCTGAACAAAAACAGAAAGTTCATAAAATGCTCATGAAAGAACGTGGTTCATTTTGCAAAGACGACAATGACATTGGCTGTGCGAACAACCTTCAGATGAAAATAGAGCTAACTGATAACACGCCAGTGGCTAAAACGTACTTGGGTGTTCCACGTCCATTAATTGGCGAGCTGAAAGAGTACGTTGAAGATTTACTGAACAAAGGATTTATTCAGAGATCAAGATCTTCCTACAGCAGCCCTTGTGTAGTGGTGCGGAAGAAAGGTGGAACTATGAGGCTCTGTGTAGACTACCGACAATTAAACAGCAAGACAATCACAGATCGACATCCCATCCCACGGATACAAGACACGTTAGATGGCTTTGCTGGACAACAATGGTTTTCCACCTTAGATCAAGGTAAAGCCTATCATCAGGGATTTATGCATCCAGATAGTAGACATCTGACAGCATTTGTAACCCCTTGGGGCTTGTTTGAATGGCAAAGGATTCCATTTGGGTTGAAAAATGCCCCCAGTGAGTTTCAGAGGTACATGGAGACTGTGCTAACTGACTATCGTGACAAGTTCTGTGTACCATACTTGGACGATGTGATCGTCTATTCTCAAACATTTGATGAACATTTAGAACATGTAGGAAGGGTCCTGCGGCAACTGAGAGAAAGTGGAGTAAAGCTCAAGGCGCGGAAATGCCATTTTTTCCAGAAGGAAGTGAACTATCTGGGACGTATAGTTTCCTCAAGAGGGTACAAACCAGATCCTAAAGGCACAGAAGCTGTCAGAAACCTAAAACAATGGATCCCAAAGACAGTCGGCGATGTTCGGCACCTCATCGGACTTTTAGGGTACTATCGCAGGTACATTGCAAATTTTTCAAGGACAGCGAAGCCGATCTATGATTTATTGAAAGGAAACCATACTACAACTGATACCCAAAATCAGAAGTGCACAACAAAGTCGAAATTCTCTCAATTGCCAGCACGTGAGCCGGTGAAGTGGACAGAATCTCATAAACAATCGCTAAATACATTGATTGATTCATTGATTAATCCACCCGTGATGGCATACCTGAGTTCGAGAAACCTTTCCTTCTGCACACTGATGCGTCTCAAGAAGGTTTAGGTGCTGTCCTATACCAGAGGCAAGATGGAATTATGCGTGTTATAGGTTACGCATCTAGAACATTGATACCAGCGGAGCGAAATTACTACCTCCACAGCGGAAAACTCGAATTCCTTGCTCTGAAGTGGGCCATCACAGAACAATTTCGTGATTATCTGGCCTATGGTCCAAGCTTCACAGTGTATACAGACAACAACCCCCTAACGTATGTCATGTCAACGGCAAAATTAACAGCTACAGGACATAGATGGGTCGCTTCGCTTGCTGATTTCAACTTTTCCATAAAGTACAGACCTGGAAAAGCCAACAAAGATGCAGATTTCTTGTCTCGGATGCCTACTGATATCAACACCTTTATGTCTAAATGTACAGAAGAGATTTCTTCGGGTGATATCAAAGCCTCAATCAATGCTAACTTCGCACAGAACACTCACCGTTCAGCATGGATTACATCATTAACAATAAATAAAGAAACCATTGATGCATTTTTCGCACATCCGACGACCAGGAAATATTGGCCAATGAAAACAGATTTCATCAGGAAAGCGCAGATGGAGGATGCAGTTATCAGCTGATTGATTTACTTCCAAGAAAATGGGAAGTCTACACAAGAACAATTGCATCTAGAAACGGCAGCAGTATGTACCGCGATGCATGAATGGTCTAAGTTTAAAATAGAGCAAGACGGTATTCTCTATAGAAAAACCAGTGACAGAGAACAGTTAGTACTGCCACAAAAATATCATCAACTAGTGCTGCGACACCTTCACAAAGAAATGGGTCACGTTGGAGCAAACAGGGTCATAGAGTTAGCAAGGGAAAGATTTTATTGGCCCCACATGGCCAGGGACATAGAACACTATGTTACTAAAGTCTGCAAATGTTTACAGCGTAAAAAGCCCACCATCAATCAACGTGCTCCAGCTCAAAGTATAAAAACAAGTGCACCGTTTGAGCTTGTTAGCATTGATTTTGTCCACTTGGAGAAAAGCGCAGGGGGATATGAATATATCTTGGTCATAGTTGACCACTTTACCCGTTTTGCACAAGGTTATGCAACTACGAATAAATCAGCTAAGACTGCCGCTGAGAAGCTTTTCAACGATTTTATACAGAGGTTTGGATACCCACAAAGGATACATCATGATCAGGGCACGGAGTTTGAGAACGATTTGTTCCACAAATTAGAACAACTAACCAACATTAAACGTTCACGGACAACACCATACCATCCTATGGGCAACGCACAGTGTGAACGGTTTAATCAAACTTTGCTCTCCATGCTACGTTGCCTCTCGGATTCACAAAAGTCTCGTTGGAAAGATCATGTCAATAAGTTGATATTTGCGTACAATTGTACTCGAAATGACTCTACCGGGTTCTCGCCTTACGAATTGCTATTCGGGAGAAAGCCAAGGTTGCCAATTAATATTATCTTTGGCAGCACAAAAAGCGCCGTGTGTAAGAGATACCCGCAATACTTGAAGGATTGGAGGCAAGCCATGGAAGAGGCCCACAAGATCGCAGCTGAGAAATCGGGACAAAGTATGCAGAAGGGAAGAGAACCCTACAATGAAAGAGCTTTTGTCACCGAGCTGAAACCGGGTGATCGTGTGTTAGTAAAACGTCTATTAGAAAGAGGAGGACCGGGAAAATTACGATCCTTTTGGGAAGACCAGGTGTATGTTGTTCTTCGGAGACCAGATCCCCATAACGCAGTTTATGAAGTTGCACTTGCACAAGGCACGGGGAGGAAGCGAATGCTTCATCGCAATTTGATGCTGCCTTGCCCATTTCTACCGTATGAAGCGACGCCAGAGAATCCTCCAGAACCTCATCACCGTCGGCCAGCGTCTTCTCGCAATCAGCGTCAACCAAATCATGTTATTGAGTCAGACGAGGAGGGGCCAGCAGATGAATATGGATTTGACCCAAACCAGCTCTCCGAAGTCACGCGACATATGCAACACATACCTACAGAAGCGGCCGAGAATGGAGAATCAGGATTACCTTCAGACAATGAGATAGAGGTACCACAAGGTAATGAAGAGCCTCACAATGTAACAACTAATACTCCAATGGCCCCTTCGAACGAGCCGATTCAACTGAATGTTAACCAACGACCTCAAAGAATACGCAACCCACCTGTAATGTTTTCGTATTATGGATTAGGCCAGCCCGCAGATATAAGAGCACGAATTCAACCAATAATACCGGAAATTACTCCACCCCATACAGCGTATCACATTTCGATGAATTTTCCTCCGTACTTCAGTCCACAATTTAACGTGTTTGTGCCACACGGATATGTACCGCCTGTATATTAGTCGCTCAACTGACATTTTAGCGGAATGGACCACGATTTACGCATTATTCTACAACTATTATACGCTGAAATTTACGTTGCTCGTTGTTGACACATTTGACATATACTTTTTTTTTATTATTAAAAAAAAAAAATAAATAAATAAAATAAAAAAAATAAATAAATATATAAAGACAAAAATCACCACTGATGCCATATCGCCACCGGATACTTTTATCCAAGACTAACCCGATAAACATCGATGAATGCTTTGAACACTAGAAATTTGAATGATGCTGCGCAGCTTGTTACGTTACCACCGCTGGTCAATGGATGATATTGTCAGTGGAGCAGGGTTTCGAAATTAAAGAGAAGATGAGTTATATGAACGATGTAGATTAATCGGACTTTCCAAAATGTCAGGAGACATTTATTTCAGAGGGGGGAGAGTGTGAGGGCTCCCGGGTTTACCCCCCATTAATTTAATTTATTTTGTAACTTGATATGATCGTTGTGAGAGAAGTTAAGTTAGAGTTGTTGGTGTTGAAGAGTACAGACAGTTTTCTGTAACTAAAGTTTTCGCTTTTGATTATAATATACGAATATGATGTGGCTGGAAATTGATCGTGCTTTTTGAACAGAAAATATCTGGGGAGATATATGCCACACTTCCATGCCATACCCTTTCAAGACCCCTTTCAAGAAGTTCTCTTGGTTGATTGTCATTGTTCTTTGATGACGATCACGTTTTACAAGCATTCCCAGGACATAATAAACTTCTCCTTGGTCAACAACAACAAATCTTTCTTGCAGCTGTTTCTTAGTTTCAGACATCATGCTCATATTGTTTGAAAACAACAAGATATCATCTACCCAAAGAGATAATATTACAAAGTCCATTTGACCATCTTCTTGCTTTACTACTTTCGTGTAAATGCAGCCGTCAGAAGAACATTGCTTGTATCCATTTGACTGGAGAAATCTATCAATTTCATTGTTGCAGCATCTGGCTGCTTGCTTCAGACCATATATGCTCTTCTGCAGTCTACAGACATGATCTGGCATGTCCTTGTTGACATAGCCTACTGGTTGTTGCATGAACATTTCTGCATCTATGCTGCCTTGCAGAAAGGCAGTCTTCACATCCATCTGATGTACATGCCAATCCTTGACATTCGCCAGTGCTAATAGAGACCTCATGGATGTGTAACGAGCTACAGGTAATGAGTTCCTGCTGATTGCAAATGGCCTTGGGCTACCAAACGTGCCTTGAATCTATCGATTGATCCATCAGTGTTTCGTTTCACCTTGAAAACCCATCTGTTTCCAACGATATTCTTGTTGCTTGGTGGAGGGACAAGTTCCCATGTCTCATTGCTCATTAGAGATTGGAACTCCGCATCAGATGCTTCTTTCCACTGCTTTTTGTAGTCCCCATGCCAAGCTTCATTGATTTTACTTGGCTCGTCAATGTCAATCGTCATACTAACAGTGTTGCATTCTTCATAGAATCTTCTGGGAGCTCTGCGATCTCTCTGTGGTCCAAGTTGCTGCACGTCATGCATGAAACGATCTTCAAACGTTTCTCCCACTGGTTGGTTAATCAGTGGCTCAGGTTGAGGTTGATTCTCCTCTTCAGCACGTTCAGATTGCCAACCATCTGGGTAGATTAAGTCGCCATCATCGGACTCTTTATTAGAGAAGCTATGAAATTCTTCTTCAGCGAATACAACATCTCTGCTGCGGATAAACACACCCTTTGTAAGATCGAATAATTTATATCCTTTGGTTCCATCTGGATACCCAACAAAGATTCCTTTCCGAGACTTTGCATTCAATTTGCTACATTTCTCTTTAGCGATATGGACATATGACACACAGCCAAATACTTTCAGATTTGCAAGGTCAGGTTTTTGACCAATCCAGCGTTCATACGGTGTAGCGTTCTTGAGAGAAACTGTGGGACTTTGATTGCGCAGATACACCGCTGTATTGACTGCTTCTGCCCAAAACGTCTGCGGTACCTTGGCATGACACATCATCGATCTTGTTGTTTCCATCATGGTGCGATTCATTCTCTCGGCTGTTCCATTTTGCGCAGGGTTATCAGGTACTGTCGTCTGGTGTATAACTCCCCTGTCAGCTAAATATGCACCAAACAGCTTTGAGGTGTATTCTCCACCATTGTCAGTCCGCAAGATCTTGACAGTTTTGCCAGTGATGTTAGCTATCTGAGTAACAAATGCTTTGAACTTTTCCAAGACATCACTCTTTTGCTTGATGAAATAGACTTGAGTGTACTTCGAAAAGTCATCCACAAATGTAACAAAGTAGCGCGATCCGCCGATAGAATTGACAGGCATAGGACCACATACATCGCTGTGTACAATGTTACCACATGCTTCGACAGGCTTATTTTCACTTCCTTTAGGGAAGGATTGTCGGTGTTGTTTTCCCATCATGCAGCTTTCACATGGAGCACTGCATCCATCATCATGATTCAGTTTTATTCCTGTTGGAAATGGACACATGTAAACAGTATTTCATTAGACATTTAAGTATTGAACAGTTTATTATGTTTTGTTAATTGTAGAGGCTGATGTAATGTGATTGACGTCACAGCCTCGTTCTGGTGCTGACTTCTCACTCTCCTCGTGGTTTAGCTTGAGAAGTTTTGTCCAGATTCTTTGATTCTTTTATTAAAATCAATACAAAATCCAACAGGTTATGGGCCCAGTCACACGATTGGAAGTTCTGTAAAAGCCTGGAGATGGAGGAAGAGGAAATTATTTTATTGTTTTTGGAGAGAAATCGTCGATTGGTTTTTGGAGAGAAATCGTCGAGGGAAAATAAAATGGCGGATGCGAAATCAGTGACTGTTGTTCTGCTGTATGGTTCCAATTACAATACATGGAAAGTTCAATGTAGAATGGCATTGATGAAGGAAAATCTGTGGGGGATTGTCAGTAAAGCTGAAACCGCTCCCCCAGAAACGGAGGCAGATAAATATGGTTCTGGAACAAGGCGCTTGTGATTATGGTTCTCGCGGTTCACCCGTCGCTTCTGTATTTACTTGGGGACCCAGAAGATCCAGTAAAAGTGTGGAAAACACTGTCTGATCAGTTTCAAAAGAAAACTTGGGCAAATAAGCTTGCCCTGAGACGAAGATTGAACAATCTACGACTCCAAGATGGCGGTTCGGTCAAGGAACATGTTAAAGCTATGACAGAAATATTCAATGAACTGGCCGTGCTAGGCGCTGCGATCGAGGAGCAAGATAAGGTCGTTACACTCTTGGCTAGTCTCCCTGAATCTTATGATATGCTAGTAACGGCGCTAGAACACAAGTAAACACAAGGCTAATACAGTGAAGCGTAGTAATGGTGCTGACAGTGATAGTGGTGAAAGCCTTGGACTTGCTGCCCAAGCTTTGGCAGCAGACATGAATTGCCATAAAGGTGATTTATGGATTGTTGACTCTGGAGCAACATGCCACATGAGTAACAACAAAGAACTGTTCCATGATTTTGAGGAACTCGTTGATCCTGTAGATATTCAATTGGGGGATGGAAAGGTCCTAAATGCAACTGGCATCGGAACTGTGACTGTATTTACGGCTTTGCCTGGCGGCACACACAAGAAATGCAATCTTCGAAACGTGCTCTTTGTTCCAAAACTGAGCTTCAACTTGATCAGTGTTGCGAAGGCAACTGAATCGGTTTATATAGTAAGCTTCGAAGATATTTCGTGCAAGATTTCCCTGAGGAAAGGATGAAGTGACAATTGCAATAGCAAATAAAGTAGGATGCTTGTACTATCTGGATATCAAGAGTGGAATTGGAGGAGAAAAATTAAATGCAGCAAAAGCATCGAAGGAGACTCTGGCACCAAAGATATGGACATCTGAGTTCTTCTGGTATGAAAAGGCTAGCAAAGGATGGACTAGTGACTGGATTTGACTTTAATCCAAGCAATGGCTTGGAATTCTGTGAGCCTTGTGTGAATGGAAAAATTCATAGATCCCCTTTACCATCCAGTGGTGCAACAAGGGCCGATGAGCCTCTCGGCTTGGTTCACACTGACCTAAGTGGACGGATAACTCCTAAATCAGCTGTTGGGGCAGAATATTTCATGACTTTGACTGATGATAAAACTCGCTATGTTTGGGTTTATGCCCTTAAGACAAAAGATCAAGCCTTTAGTACATTCTGTGAATGGAAGACTATGGTAGATAACTCAAGTGGCTACAGACTGAAAGCTCTGCACTCAGGTAATGGTGGTGAGTTCATCTCTGATGAGTTCGAGAGGTTCTTGAAGTCAGAAGGAGTAAGACATGAGAAAACTGTACGGAAAACCCCTCAGCAAAATGGGGTAGCAGAGCCCCTAAATAGAACACTTGTTGAATCTGTCAGAACCATGTTGAATCAAGCACAACTTCCCTTGAAGTTCTGGGTTGAAGCATTGAACACGGCTGTTTATGTTCACAATAGGAGTCCAACTAAAGCCGTAGAAGATGCTACACCCTTTGAAGCATGGACTGGAGTTAAGCCTGATGTGAAGCATTTACGGAGCTTTGGTTGTACAGCCTATGCGCACATTCCTGAGGATGAGAGGAAGAAACTGAACTGTAAGGCCAGGAAGTGTATTTTCCTGGGCTATGAAGCTGTTACTAAGGGCTACCGTTTGTACGATGTAGAAAAACAACGTGTAATCTGTCACCGTAATGTTCAGTTTAATGAATCTGAGTTTGGCATTCAGAAGGAGTCACACAATGAAGCAGCTGATAAGCTCGTAACCATAGAACTGCTATGTGATGATAATGATGATGTCAAGGAGACTGGAAGTGCAGAAAAATCTGTACCTCGTCAGTCAACACGCGAGAGGCGTCAACCTGATCGGTTAGGGGAATGGGTAACAATGGCAGATGGGGGCTTTCGGGTGCCAGCAACAGTAGAAGAAGCTCTTAGTAGCTCTGATGCCGAACAGTGGCATGATGCCATGACGAAAGAGATTGATTCAAGTATGGTGAGGACTATGATGAAACCTTCAGTCCAGTTGTTCGGTTTGAATCTGTAAGGACTGTTATTGCTATGTCCTGTCAAGAAGGACTCAAGCTCCATCAGATGGATGTTAACACAGCATTTCTCGATGGAGAACTGGAAGAGGAAGTATATATGAGGCAGCCAAAGGGTTTTGAAGTTAAAGGGAAGGAGGATCTAGTTTGCAAGTTAAACAAGAGTCTGTATGGATTGAAACAATCACAAAGATGCTGGAATCACGTTTTGGATGAACATTTACAGTTTATTGGATTTGCGCAAACCCCAAGCGATCCTTGTATATATGTCTCAAAGGATGATGGGCCACTCATCATTGCTGTGTATGTGGCTGATATTATTCTTGCAGGCCCCACAGATGCAAAGATCACTCAAGTGAAACAGAGCATTGCAGACCGTTTTGAAGTTAAGGATATGGGAGAGTTGAAGTTTTTCCTTGGAGTGGAAGTAATTCAGCAAGAAGGAAATATATGGATGGGACAGACCACATATACAGAGAATGTGATCAAGAAGTTTGGCATGAATAATGCCAAGTCTGTGGAAACTCCAGTGGATTGTAACTCCAAGCTTGTTAAAGCTACAGAGAAGAGTGAGCAACATGACCAAACAGAGTATCAGTCAGCAGTTGGCAGTCTATTATATCTGTCTTCTGATACACGCCCTGATATTGCTTTTGCAGTTGGTAATGTTGCAAAGTTTTCTGCAAACCCCACAAAAGAACACTGGTCTGCTGTGAAGCGAATTCTACGATACTTAAAGGGGACCCCAGACTATGGTTTGCAGTTTTCCGCTGATGGCAGTTCTACATGTACTGGATTTAGTGATGCAGACTGGGCTGGGGATGCAAGCGACAGGAAGTCAACTTCAGGATATACCTTCCAGCTAAGTGGCACAGCAATCAGTTGGAGAAGTAAAAAACAGCCCTGTGTATCACTGTCTACAGCAGAGGCTGAGTATGTGGCTTTGTCTGCCGCCGCACAGGAAGCTTTGTTGTTAAAACAGCTTCTTGCTTTCCAAATAATTCATGCCCTATGTCTTCAGTAATGTCACTAACTTAACGAATTGCATATTTGAAATAATTCTAAATTACCCTCTCAAATTCATAATTTGATAACAAATTATTCATTTGTCTCATTGACTCTACTATGAAGTTGATCTCTAAATTACCTTTTCTCTCATCTTGCACAGTTATGTCACCAAAATATTCTACACCGATGGGACATCTAACAGGCATTTCCAGAACAAAAAGAGTTAGCATTCAAGGAAGAATTCTGGAAGCTATGGAGTGTAATCAATGAACTTTGCAGCAAGCGCGCACTAGTTGTCTTAACACTCAGAGAAAAATAGGGCAATTTGATTAATTTATTGGTTCTACTTGATGTCATGGAATGTATCGGTTATAGCTACAGGAGTTGCAAACTTTGAAATGGTTCTATATAGCCTCATACACCCTTAAGGCAAAAACTATTGAATATAAGATAGTAACAAATATATCATTCTAAAATTTTATATCCAGGGAATTATTATTACCTGGGAATTCTCCATTTATTTCTAATTTGTCAAATACATCTTTCTCCCCAGGTAGAGTGACAGACAAGTGATCACCATCATGCCTCCCATTGATAAATGTCCCAGTAATTTTAATGTTGGTATAATCGCTAGGAATGAAAATTTACCATCATAAAATCAATGGAAATAGCCTTGAATTATATGTATAACAGGAGAAATTGGTTCAAGCATGCGCAGAGTGCTCAAATCAACAAATGGAAAACGAGCATAATATCAGCGTACACGGTTCACTGTACACTGTATGTCCCAAGTGCACAGGTTGCCATAGAACAACTATGGTGATAGACAGGAGAGCATGTTGCTCAAATTTATATGCTTTTAGATATATATTGAGAAAAAGAAATCAATTTGTTTTCTCATCATATTTACAAAACAAGATTGTAGCAGAGAATTTCTTGTTATGTCATCAGACAGGTGATCAGCATCCTACCTTCCGTTGATGAATTTCTCAGTACTCTTGGGATATTTGCTAGAAATGAAAAATTTTCCATCATAAAATCAGTGCAAATAGTCTTAAATTTTATATATTTATTGAGAAAATGAAATGTATTTTTTCTTTCAGCATATTTATGTTATGTGCATGTAGAGTTGGTCTTTTGTTTTGTTGTCATTTGTGAGTTTGTCATTTGTTGGGTGTTTTGATTCGCTGTCCTTGTCGGATTATAAAGTATTTGCTGCGTGTTCCTAAGGGATTATTGTAAGTTGTATATAAGTGTTGATGTTGATGTTTAAGGTGTGGCGTAGTGAGATCTCTTGAATATGAAATTTTGGGAGTTGCGTTTGTAAAATTGTTTACGATTTATTTACAAGCTAACTGGGCATTGATTATCGGTTGTTATGTCAGTCAGAGTGACAAGTAATACAGTTCGACCATTTAACAGAGAAAGCGATGTGGTAGCATGGCTGAAAAAGGTTCAATTAGTAGCAAAGCTGCAGAAAATTACTGATGTGGCAACATTTCTTTCGCTATATTTGGAAGGAGAGGCACTTGCCCTCTATCTAGAGATGGGCCAAATGGAGCAAAGCGATGTTGAAGAAATTGAGAAGCGGTTGAAAGTTGCTTTTTCAGATGATATTTTTACGGCGTATGCTAAACTGGTCAAATATAGATGGTCTGGTGAGAACGTGGATGTTTAATGCGAATGAAATACGGAGGTTGGCAGGATTAGCTGGGTTCGAAGAAGATGGACTTGAAAATGTTATCAGACTAACATTCATCAATGGGTTTCCAGATTCAATAAGTGTATCCATGCAACAGTTGCCTGATATTAAGAGTATGCTGATTTGCGAGATAATAGAGAAAGCGAGAATTTTTACATCGAAATTGTCAACAGTAGCAACTGCGTATGCTCATAGAAATAGTCAACAGTCGATTAAGAGTAATAGAAGAGATGCTGGCCCCAATTTACAGTCGGAAAGTAACGCTGAAGGAATGGGACATTTTAAAGGTCTACGTTTTCGCTGTGGAGGACCTCATATGGCAAAGCATTGTAATGAAGTTAAAGGAATCATCTGTTATTGGTGTCGCCAGCCAAGCCACATTTCAAGTCAATGTCAACAACAGGGAAACGACAACAGGGGGTCTGTTGCGCCAGCAGTTACCCCCTCTCACACCTGAAGGCCCAGAAAATAGAAATGCCCATCATTAGAGTAAAGATTAGTGGTTTTTGCAAACGAGCTTTGGTAGATACCGGGTGCACAACCACCATTGTTCATCTGACTGTTGCAGAAGAATGTAGAAACATCCCAAGTTACGTGGCTGCATTTGATGGAAGTGTTGTTCAATGTAAAAGTAGAAGTGGATTGGAAATAACTGTGGGAGATGCAGTAATAACAGTTGATGCTATCATAACAGATACCATAGTCAGGGGAATTGATATAGTATTGGGACTCTATGCAATTACTCAACTAGGAGGCATTACTATAGACAAAGGTGGGATTAAATTTGGTCATGTTCAACATGCAGTTGTTGCTCGGGCTGAACCTGAACAGCCAGTTGAAGCCTCTAAGTTAACTGACACTAAAAATGCTTTCATTATTAAGGACGTTGATTTTCTTGGTAAATTTGATGGAGAATATTGGACTGTTGAATGGTTCTGGAAAAATCGGAAGCCACCAAAGTTGGAAAATAAGATTGGATTGTACAACAGAGGGTTGGAAGGAGAGAAAAACGATAAATTTGAAAAAGCTGTAGATCAGTGGATAGAGGAAGGTATTTTGATTCCCTGGAATGGTGCAGTGGAGAACGGTATTTTACCTCTCATGGCAGTTGAGCAACCTACAAAAAATAAAGTTCGGCCTGTACTGGATTACACAGAGCTAAATAAAGCGGTAGAGTGTCATACTGGCGATGATGTTCTTGATGTGTGCTCTGAGACTACGGTGGCCCATACAGGTCAAACACATTACAATTTTAGAAAACACAAATAAGTTTCTGAAAACACATTACACTTTCTGAAAACACATTACAATTTCCGAAAACAAAATTCAAAATCTGAAAACATAATTCAAAATCTGAAAACACATTTAAATTTCTGAAAACACATTACAATTTTAGAAAACACATTAAAATTTCAGAAAACACAAATAAATTTCTGAAAACACAATAAAATTTTAGAAAACACAATTCAATTTGTTCCAAATTTTAACTTTTAGGTGACAAGTGTAGGGTCCAGACCTCGCATTCCGGACTTGATAAATTAATTCAAATCCCTGTGCCGAACAGAGAGCTTATAAAAACTGCTAATTAGAGATGAGTGTACGTATCGCAACCATACTTGGATCTTGCTGTCCTGGTTGATTAAACTCACGTTGTGTGGACGAGTCACGACCACAAGCTATCTATAGATGGCTTGAAGTTTCGTTTGTTATCTATTTTGCAGTATTTGCATTAGGTATCTTGATATGACCTACAGAACGAAACTTCCAGTTTGCTCAAACAGGAAAATTCCGATAACTCGAACCTCAAAGTGACCAATAAAAATTTGAAACTATTGTAAATAGCTTCAAGGGAGTGGAAAACAGGTCGAGTTATCGAGGTTTGAGTTATCGTCATTTTACTGTAAATAGATACTTAACAATTACGATACGGAATAATTACAAATGCACATTGGGCATGTTCACTGTCCTGCTACATTTACAAGTTTAATATACAATTCTAGAGCTTCTTTCCATGAATCAGGCATTGAAAATCGTTCTTGTTCAATTACATATTTGCAATAGTTATGATATTCGTTGTCATCATTTGTTTCAGAAATTTTTATGCACTGCTCTTCAAAGGCGTCAATTTCTGCTACAGACATCTCTACCAGTTGTTCTGTGTGACCTTGTTGCTCTGGGAGGTAGTAGAGGGCATCTGGTTTCCCGGGGATGGTATCAAATTGTGATTTGCGTATGTGATGTGTGTTCCAATGTACTCGAGCAAAATCCAAATCGTTTTACGAAACATGAAAAACAAAACCACAAGCACTCCCTGTGCAGCTCATTGCCGGAGAGAAATAGGCCTCTTTGAGCAAGATCATTGAAGACGTTAATCCACCATGATGAATAATTTCGTCTAAAAAAGGACCACCAAGCCTCGATGCGCTGATTTCTCTTTGACTCTACAAAGCGATGCGACTTTTCGCCACTAAACTCATCAGCGCATTTGGATCTGCGACTGACTTGAATGGCACCCATCACACAATTTTCACTCCCTGGGTCAGTGGAGAGAATGACGGGACATCCACCGGCTTCTTTCACCCAATCAAGGTAAAAGCCAGCTATTATAGTGGGGTTGTTGTTGCTCCTTGTGAGCTCCAGCCATAAGATTTTACGACTGTATCCATCGACACAGCCATGAATTGGAAAGCCAAAATCCTTAAGCTTGTCATAACCGTCAGCATGCCAGGCATAATTAGGACCAAGTGAGGAGTACTCTCTTCTATGCAGTCTTCTTCTTTTTCACAATTCCACACCAACTGGATCGATCTCCTTCATCAAGTTGGCAACTCTATTCCTAGAAACTGATATGCCATGAACCAATCATAAGGAATGCCAAACACTTCTATAACCAACCAAGCACCCGGCACCGTCAAGTTGTCCTCTTATCAGCTCTTCTAATCTGCCTTGACTCATGTCATTCCTGCCCCTTCCTAACCCATAGCCTTTTAGGCGACGTTTCGAGGTGGACATTGAAATGTCAATATGATGATATTTGCTCAAAAGTGCTAAGATGTGTTCATATTTATACCCGCAGTAGAAGTAAAGCCGTATTATTTCCTCCTCTTCCTGACGTGGGTCGACATTGCTTGAAACATTCTCGAGGCGGGCAGGTTCTTCTATCATTTGCACAGCAACAGCAAATCCACAGACAGTACAAAAATTGCATGTTTCTGGCAACACATTTCCACAATTGGCACAAAAGGACAAAACTCCATTATTATTGTTCCTCTGCTCCGCCATCATGCATCATGCCACGAGACAGGCCTAAAGTCATCGAACCCAACAAATTGAGAAAATTAAACTGAAGTTGTTTTTGGATTTTGAAATGTGTTTTCAGAAATTTATTTGTGCTTTCAGAAATTTTAATGTGTTTTCAGAAATTGTAATGTGTTTTCAGAAATGTATTTGTGTTTTCAGAAGTTGAATTGTTTTTTTGGAAATTGTGATGTGTTTTCAGAAATTGCAATGTCTTTTCGGAAATTGTATTGTGTTTTCTGAAATTGTAATGTGTTTTCAGAAATTGTAATGTGTTTTCAGAAATTGTAATGTGTTTTCAGATTTTGAATTGTGTTTTCTGAAATTTTATTTTGTTTTCAGTAATTGTAATGTGTTTTCAGAAATTTATTTGTGTTTTCTGAAATTGTAATGTGTTTGACCTGTATGGGCCACCGTGGGGACAAATGAATGGAATAACTTTGGTTGACTTGAAGTCAGCTTATTTGCAGATTCGTTTTGACAAGAAGCTGTGGCCCTACCAACTCGTAGAATATAAAAAGAAAATCTATTGCCTCACAAGATTGGCTTTTGGATTAAATTGTGCTCCACGAGTTATGTCAAAGATATTAAAGACTGTACTGAAGAAAGATGAACAGATTTATAGAGCCACTAATTCCTATATTGATGACATATTGGTAGATGAGAAGATGGTATCTGCACGAAAGTTAATTCAGCATTTAAAGAAGTTTCGATTGATAACTAAAGAACCAGAACCACTGGGAGGTGGTGCTGCACTTGGTTTGCGGTTGAAATTAGTTAACGGCGATTTGATGTTCTACAGAGGTAATCAGTTGCCAGTGATGCCAGACATTTTAACCCGGAGGGAATTATTTTCAATATGTGGAAAATTGACTGGACACTACCCAGTTGCGGGATGGCTGAGCGTGGCATGTAGTTATGTGAAGAAACAGGCTCAAGGGACTCAATGGGAAAATTTTGCTGGTAAAGAAACTGAGTACATGTTACGAGACATTCTAGAACGAATAAACAAAGAGGATCCTGTGACAGGAGTCTGGCATGCGAGAAAGAATAATAATGGTGGTATTTGGTATGATGCAAGCTCATTAGCCTTTGGTGTACTTCTAGAAATAAATGGTGTTACCGTTGAAGTTGCTGCTTGGCTCAGGAAAAAAGATGATTTCAATCATATTAATGTGGCAGAGTTAGAGGCCGAGTTAGAGGCAGTATTGAAAGGAATTAATCTAGCTTTGAAATGGAGTCTAACTGAAGTGGAATTTAAAACTGATTCAGCTACTCTTGTAGGATGGATAGAGACTGTTATTAATAATGACAAGAGAGAGAAAACAAAAGGAGCGTCGGAAATGGTTATAAAACGTTGATTGGGAATATTAAGAGATTTGCTCAAAGAGTTTGATGTTACTCTTCATGTTACGTTTGTCCCAACCCAGAAGAATAAGTGATAAGTTGACGAGGGTGTGCAAGGAGTGGCTGGAGCTTGAAAAGAATGCACAGAATGGTTCCAATAGATGTTGTAGCGGGCTAAATATATGTGAGGTACACAACAGGCACCATATGGGTATAGATAAGACACTATATCTAGCCAGAAAAATAGACCCATCAGTGACAAAAACAGAAGTAAAAGACGTAGTTAATTGTTGTGAAAGGTGTCAGTCAATTGACCCTGCTCCTGTGACACATAATAAAGGTGAAATTGGAATTGCTAAAAACTGGAAGCGACTGGCAATTGATGTCACGCATTATAGACAGATTCCATATTTGACAATGATTGATTGTGGTCAATCAGTTTTGCAATATGGAAACAAATTGGCGGCGAAACTGCTCGTGAAATTTCAGGTGTACTGAATGAGGTATTTCTGGAGAAGGGACCTGTTGACGATGTATTAATCGACAATAGTGCTACTTTTCATTCTTCTCTTCTAAAAGAAATGTATGATAGCTGGAAGATAAAGTCATATTTTAGAGCAGTGTATAGAGCTAGTGGTAATGGTATCATAAAAAAAATTGGTTGAACCTGTTGTCGTATAGTAGAGCAAGCTAATGTGGAGATTGGTGATGAAGTGTGGATAAAGCCTCTAAATGCTCGTTGCACTACAGAGTGGCGAAAGGGTCATATAACTGAAGTAACTTCAAGGAACAACGTGTCTGTAGATGGCACACCACGACATATATTAGAAATCAGACCCGTAATTGGGCCAGCAAATGAAGACTCTGCTCACTCTATTGAAAATACTAGTGTGGAACAAGATCAATTTTCATTGAGGCCGCAACGTAATAGACAACCTCTAGTGTGGACCACTGATTATGTTATGGACTATTAAACGGACTTTCAATTTTCTTTGCTTTTTTCCCTTTTGTTGTTGTTAAATTTAGTTTTATTTATGATCATAAGATCAGGGGGACGTGTTATGTGCATGCTGAGTTGGTCTTTTGTTTTGTTGTCATTTGTGAGTTTGTCATTTGTTGTGTGTTTTGATTCGTTGTCCTTGTCAGATTGTAAAGTATTTGCTGTGTTATCCTAAGGGATTACTGTAAGTTGTATATAAGTGTTGATGTTGATGTTTAAGGTGTGGCGTAGTGAGATCTCTTGAATATGAAATTTTGGGAGTTGCGTTTGTAAAATTGTTTACGATTTATTTACAATTTACAAACAAGATTGTGACAGAGAATTCCTTGTTATGCTACACTGCATCAATGAAGTGATGCTAAACAATATTATATGAAACATAGACACAGTGTTGACATACTTTAGCCATCTATCTCAACAGAATAGGCATTAAATATATTGACACCCTGTTTTCTTTTGTTCAAAAGTTATTGGAATCTCATTGTACATAATTCATGGAACAATGAAGTTCACAATAATTACACTTCTTTTTTTCTATAAGCAAGAAGTCAATAAGCAACTAGGGCTTGAACGACAAAACAATAAGCAACTATGGGGCTTCATCAAATAAATAAAGCAACTTATTAGTTAAGCAACTATGCTGAAAGTGCCAATCCTTGTTTGATTATGTATGATTTTTGTTAAAAGAGATATATTTGGCATTTTTAAATTTTTCTTACATGTGCGCCATAAATTGAAGCGGTTTGAGATACAGGGTTATGGGTATATTTTGTTTGGTTTTCAAAACTTAAGCAAATGTTAAGTAACTTTCAGGGCTGAAAACCCAAAATATTTAAGCAGCTTTGAGGGCTGAGACCAGGCTCCAGTTGCTTATTGAAAAAAGGAGTGTATTACATTAATTATTATTCATTATTAGACATTATTACACACAGTAATGTCTAGTTTCTTAAGAATTCTTTCTTACAAAATTTTGTCAGAAGAATTTTTTCCTTTATATGACTCAAGAATTCTTGTCATGATTCGAGGAGTACTTGAAAATTCTTAAGAATTCTTGTAATGTTGATATCAATCCTAGTAGAAAAAGATTTTTGGAAGGCATGGATACATGGTTTTTTTAAGGATGCAACTTGCTTCCCTCCCACTTCATTTTTTGTTTTGCTCTGTTCCCAAGCAACAGGGGAGAGCAAGGGTAACATGTGAGATTGATTTTTATGTTCCCTTCTGATTCCATGGTAATTTGACCTGAATTGTTCATGGGTCTTCCATGGTTTAGAGATGCTTTGTCTGTAATTGCTTAATACTGTAATTGCTTACATAACTGCACTACTCGTTAGTCAAGCAATGTCCTATGACATAACCACTATCAGACAAGAAAACAAATAGTACAGCAATCTCAGCACTCAGTCTAACTTGGATAGTTAAACTGAACAAAGCATCACATACCTTTCATAGTCTTTTCTGGTTAACTTATGCACTGTTTTCAGGTGCCTTGTGAGGTCCTTAAACACAGCTTTCTTTTTGTGACATTCGTGAACTCATATATTGGGTAGGTCATTAAAATGACAGAGTAAGATCCCAAAGTAGGCCTTCCTAGTAAAATATTTTAAAATATGATATTTAGTACCAAAAAAACAGTTTATTAAATACGAGCTCGTATTTAAAGTGCCCCTACACCTTATTTTTTTATTGGCTAAAACTATAGATTCGAATGCGCTTATTCTGAATCTGTTTATATTTTTTTGATCTGATGAGTAGTTGTTGAGATACGAGGCAACGTGTGCCACTTTTTCGTGGTCAACTTTTAGGATCGTAATTTACCTACTATTACATCATAGTAGGTAAATTCCAATGTAGTGGCTGCTCGTTGTGCTCGGTGGCGGCGGGCGCAGGCCTACATTCAGAATAATAAATAGTGTTTGCGTTGCGCTTTTGTCGTGTCTCGTTATGTGTATTCGTGGGTATTTGTGCAATTTTGGTGATCAGAATCGAATAGAAAGTTTCCATAAATTAACATTCTTAGTCGGACAGTAGGGATTGCAGTGCCGAGGAATGCGAAGATGGCGAGGGGATAGGATTGATCGTATTGTAGAGCAAAGCAGACCGTTGATAGTGATACTGATGAAGGAGAAACCTGATGCATTTGATCCCATTTGGCTGAGAACTCTTTCAGTCAAAGCCATGAAAGAGATGTGAGCAAGAAAAGAAATGTTGAAAGAATACTTTCTGGGCATTTGACTAGATCTGAATTATTATCTTTTTGCTGTGTATGTGATGAAGCAAAAGTGTATATCAAAATTCAATATAATATAATTTAGGCCATCATATCCGTGTCAGTCTAAACCTTTGGGGTTTGAAGAAGCTTGAAACGATTCGAGTTTCATTTGAAACAGCAAGTGTAGAAAATCTGCAACACAATTCCTTATTACTACACATGAATTTCGTTATTGTACCGAAATTATTGCGCTTTGTTGTTTGATTTAATTCATTCATGATGATATGTCCATAGAATTTCTTCCGTTGTTGCGAATTGAGGAAATCTATCCATCTCCTTCTCCTCGATCATCCTGATAAAGCAGAATTTTGTGAAGCCATACAAATTTTGATTTATCGGGTGTATTTCCATGGGCTAGCAAAACACATCGATATGGCATATTTTCCCAGTTTTATCATGTTTTGATGCCCCGTTCCCGTACAGTTTTAACATTGCACGGCCCACGCCCGCCTCCACTGAGCACAACGAGCAGCCACTACATGGGAATTTTGTAGTTCCTCCCCACAGCTGCAAACTCATCGCAAGCCTTTCAAATTTCAATGTCATAATGCGCCGACCTGTTTCTAATCATCAAAGTCAAAAAATGAAATATCAAGCTCATCGTGTGCGAGAAAATTGATGTGGGATTTGTTGCTTCAGTACGGGAAAATGAAGGGGGCACCAATGGCACCAACTATGATGTCATAGTAGGTAGATCCCAGTCCTAAAAGTTGATCACAAAAAATGGCGAAAATGACGAAACATCGACACTTCCCCACGTTATAACTCGTTAACTAGACGTCAGATTTAAATACTATTTTCGGATCTAAAATCAGCGAAGAAAGTTTTATCGATATGAAGAATAAAAAAATAAGGTGTAGGGGCACTTTAATGTACCCAATGGACTTAATGTACCGAAACGACACCTGCTCCATACGGTGATATCAACCCCGGATGTGTTTGCATGGAGAATAACAAATGCAAGAAACGATTTCCGAAAGATCGCACTGCCAAAACAAAAGTCAATGCTAATGGTTATCTATGCTGTCCGATGGCTGCCGTTCAACTTTTCTGACAATATTTGGTAAAAAGCAAAATATTTCCAAAAAATTGTTTGAAGTGAAATGAATTTGTTCGTAATTTTAAATCAAGTGAAAGAAAATCAAACTAAATATCACAAGTGAATTGAAGTAAATTAAATCATCCAAGAAGAAGAGAAGATAAAACTAATTTTTTCACATAAAATAAAAATAAATGAAAATCAATTGACAAGGAGTTCATTTGAAATCAATTAATAAATCAATTAATTAAACAAATAAAAAAAATTAAATGAAAAATGAAAATAAATTAGTAACTGTAATCTTTCCCGTCTTTCAGTGCACAATTTTTATCGTAATCACCAACCAGTAATTTTTTTCAAGATCAGCAAGGCGCTTTCGCTTTCTAGAGATTGTGCCCTGTTTTGCGGATAGAATACTGTGTATTTCTTCCTGACCTGTAATTAACACATTGAATTCGAATGTACACTGTCGCAAGCCACATGTGTACAATTGTAACAGATTTTCTGAAGCAGACATGAAAATACAAAAAGAAGAACAGATAAAACAAGATGGTTGCTCAAGTTCACCTGAAATTATACTGCATGCTTTGTTAATATTTTCGATATAATTTTGTACAGCTGGCGCTGATAGAAGCTCCTGGTGCAACTTATAATACTCGGCAAGCTGGCTGACCACGGAGGTAGTAGATCGATGTTCGAAAGAAGCTAAAATGGTCATTTGCAGATAGGAAAGAATTATTTAAAACACAATCATTGAACACTCAAGCATAAAGAGATTACTGTAAATGATATAGAACAGAAAGCATTTGCAATCTTTTGAGAAAATGCTTATGAAATCAAGGGGAGATAATCAGTAATATAAAGTGACGGTAATGATACCCATTGCTTTAGTTCTGAAGTCCTTTTCCCATGCTTGTTGTCGCATCGGGAGGAACTTCTGTTGTGCTTAACAGAGCATTCTTCTCTTTAAGAGTCTCAGCTAATTTCTTTTTAGTCTGCACAAAAATTGAAGGATATAAACTGGTTTGCAACAATTTAAATATGAAAGATAACCAATGGTCTATAAAGAAAAACGAACACTTGAAAGTTCTTTGAAATCACCTTACCTTTGCATACTGTTTGGCGAGAGATGAGGCAAACTTTTTGATTTTTCTTTGGTTCCAAAATGACGCATGTTGCGTTAATGAATCAATTTGTGCTGTAAATTAGAGTTAGTCGCATAAGCAAGTATTTGAAATAACGTCACATAAGAAGTTGCAGGAAATTGTCAAAATGTCCGCTATACTGAGGATATGTCCTATGAGCAAGGCACTAAAACATAGTTCTATATTTTAAATGAGCTACAAATTGCACTGTCTGGGGTGGCTTAATAGAAATAAAAAAATTCAATGAGGAATATTAAGTTCAAAGATCAAGCATTACCACCAGCATTCATACTCTTTGTCCTTAACCCACATTTAGCAAAATAGGAGAAAAATTGCTCCATACTTTCTCCTGTTGATAAAGTGGCTTGATATTGGTAAAATCCACTCCAAACCAGCTAAAAGAAGTAAAAGGTAATAGACTTTATTTAATTTATAGTCAATTTGATATGCAATGGAAGTAAATTGTGGCATAACGTATCTGGAAAAAGCAGAAAATATTTACCTGGCAATCTAGCGATTGAGCTTTTGCATGCATTACAGGTAGTGCGCTTGAAGTATCAAGTAGCTTCTGTACACATGGAATCTTGGATGCAACTTTTTTTAACCATGGCCAGTATTTGCACATAATATCTTGCCAAATAAATTTCATTCCAACTGCATGGTGCAAAAACGTTTGCAAAAATAGCACATATCCATACTGCTCCCCAGCAAACATGTTAACAGCTTTTAAGGCCAACATATGGCGGCATCCGGCAACAACGAGTCCTGTTTCATCCAAAGATGCATAGCTTTTTTTCGATTTTGACCTTGCTGCTTGCCAATATGAAGATCCGCACATCTTGTCTTCATTGTAATCCTGTGAATAATTGAAGTGCATCTTGTTTTTCAAATGCAACACTGGGGCAGAGGCAATTCTACTGATTCATCCAATACACAGAATTTGGTCAAAATTAGCTGGTCACGCTTACCTGGCTGCCCATCTTTTCGTAAAGTGTTTTCATGTGCATTTGAACCTCAGAATCATCTGCAATAAATTGGTCTTTATACAATGGGTCTTCTTTTCCTCTAAAAAGAAAATTAACATCAAATGATGGTGTATATACTTCATCTGTGTCACATCTGCTAGCTGTGCCAAAGCGAGCATCAACATCAAAATACGCATTGTATCAAAACTTAAATGATTAAAAGATCTCATAATAAAATAGAATGATTTCAAATATCGTGGAACTTTCTTGAATCTATACGTCCTTCGATGACCATCAATATGGATTGAATGGCAGACATTAGCACAGACAGGGCACGAAAAGTAATCTTCACCAGTTTGAAAAATCGTAGCATTGGAAACATATTTCCATTCACGAAAAGACTGGGCAAAGGTTGTTTGATTGATTGAGCTCAGCTAAATAAAAAGAAACAATTCAAAATGTTTAAATATTTTGTCAAAAAGTACGTGCATAAAAGGATGACTATCATTCGAAAAGGCACAATACAATAACATAACCTAATATAATATAATATGATATAATATAATATACTCTAAAAACTACAATATATAAAGCAATATGATAAAATATAATATTACAGTACGGTTGTGATATTTGTCATTACTCATAGTTTCATGCGTTTGCAATGATCAGACAACTAAATTCAACAAATTAAAATTGTATTTTCAAATACATAAATAACTTTCATTGGATTGAAATGTTTTTAATAGGTGGTTTGAGGGAAGTTACAACTTGAAATTAAATGACAGCTGCAATCTGAGCCACATATTATAAATATTATACACAGCTAATATTAATTTCCAGAGGAAATTAAAAATAAACAATAACTACCTAATGATGAAAAAAGTATAGCTACTTTTGTAATAATGTAAGCCAAAGATTTCAAAAAGACTTCAATCATGTATTGTAATATACTGGTATCAATAAATAATATACCGATATCACCTTCCTTTCCTTTTGAATGTTTTTCCTTTTTCTTTCTTGGGTAATGTTTTCTTACTGGCTTTCTCTGTATCAATCTTGTTTCACAATCCCTCTGTACATCAATTATTGACACAGTGGGCTCCTTTTGGTTAGAACAGCCAGGAAGATCAATATTATTCAAGCTTTCTAAAGATTCGGCAAAAGATTGCTTTGCTAGACTTCTTTTTCTAAATTTCTGTGGACATCAAGTAAATATATTGTAAATTATATATTGTATATTTGTATAATACCATGCAGTACATGGTAATTTACAAAAAATATAAAGCTTACAGTATGTTTATTTGTGACACTAAGTTGGGATCTTAAGAACACTGTAAATACACAACAGCATTGTTTTAGCTATGTTTCTACCTTTTGCGTCTTTTCCATTATAAGAAACAATTCCGTAGGGAAAAAACACACAGTATATTGGTTTCTCCCACTGCAGCTTTCAAAATGGTCCCGCCATTACGAATTTCAATCAGGTTACGATATTATTAAAATCTGTCATGTTGTGCGCAGATGCAAAGTCGACAAAAGTGAGAGCACATTTATGCATAACACATATTTCTGAAGGATTTGCAAATATATACAGTATATATTTTGAGCATGAGAACAGCCTGAAAACTCAACTAGGTGATTCAAATTATGCGGTTAAAATACCATGTCCAAAATTGTCTTTTTCTACAGTTTTGCAATAGAATTGAGCAAATGTCTTTGCATTAGACCAGCCAGCAGTTTTCATTGTTTTTGGCACCGATAAACTGGCTTGTTTGGCAGCTGACATTGAGGCGGTTCGGCAACTATGAGCGGAAACTTTCCTTTACCCATCTGGCAATGGTGTCTTTAGAAACCGGTTTGCATGGTGATCGAAAACTTACAAACAACTGGGTGCTGTCCTTTCTTAAAGGGGCAGTCTTGGAAATATATTCCTCAAGTTTCTTAACAATACACAGGCAGTCATCATCTGGGTATGCTAAAATTTCTAAAAAGGTTTCTAAAACTAAAAAGGGGAGCTTGATGTTTACCTGGTTTGGTAGTTTTCAGTGGTTTTTGTATGGTAATAGGGAGTCTGTCAGGAAGAATGTGAATATTTTGAATATCCATAACATGAAGTGTTTGACACCGTTGCCCCGTAAGCAGACACAGAAAGGCAGCTGTAGTGTAAGAGGGCTCCTTGAGGGAAATAGATTTCAAGACAGGGAGTTCCTCTAAATAAGATCAGAACTGTCTAACATCCCAAATATGAGAATATTTTGATAGAGATGGCTTAAGGTGGAAAGCACCTTTCATATAACGACAAACAAGGGGGTGTTCACCTATGGGATGGTTGCCTCCCGTTGAAATGAAAGATGAAAGAGCTGATCTGGCAGTATTAAGATCGGCTCTCAGTAATAAGATCTGGCAGTATACGATCTGGCAGCATTAAGACCAGGCCTTCAGCAAATAATGATGTAAGAAATTCAACAACCTGTTCAACAGAAGGGCTGTACACTTCAAGGTTGTGTGCATAATAAAACTGTTCCCATCTACTTAAATAAGATTGATATTGTTTGAAGGTACCAGGACGCCATGAAGAGATGATAAGATTTTGGGCTGAGGAAGAGAGGCTGCTTCATTCTAGACTTTTGCTGATAAGCGACATACAATTAGCTGTAGTTTGGAATGGAGAGGATGTTTTTTGTTGGGGGTGGTTTTTTAAGGTCAGAATTCCTTCTTTGGTTTGAGCACAATGGGCTTTGATTTCAGCAAAGTTTTTACTACTGGGTAGCAGGGCTGTGTTGGCCAGTCTGGAAACACCCAATTTCCTTCCGCTTGATCTCGACTTATTTTGCGGCATTTTATACCCACCAATTAATCTCCTCACGCTCTTCCTTGGCGATCAACAGTTTCCTTTCGAAATTGTGTTAATTTGTTTTTAGGGCTAATGTTTTGGCCCTTTTGATTCGTCGAAAATAAAGGGGGCCAAATTGAACACCAGGGCAAAAGGAAATAAACTTTCCCAAGAGTTTGGCGATTGTTCGAATGGTAATTAGATCGCTTGCGAGCACAGCATCGCATAAGCCTATCAATGACTCCACCTTATCCTGAGGAGGGCGTACTGTCATTAACTCCGAGTTAAGGATAAATCCCAACATTTTTAGCTCTTTTGATGGTGTAAACGCTGATTTGGAGGGGTGAATTATGAATGTGAATAATTCAATGGTATCAATTACTGCACGGCTACATGCTTCTAAAGTATTTGGTTGGATATAGATATCATCTAAATATGCAATAACAATGTGCCCTTTCTTGTGCAATGTGGTTAAAGCCGGCTGAAGAAGCTTTGTAAATATTCATGGGCAACATGACAGACCTTTACAGCTAGGGTTACTAAACTCGATCGGGATTCAGAAACCCGAACGAGTTTTATGCAGCTCGATCGGGTTGCAAATTCTATTTTAGGCCCTCTCAATGAAACCTGATTTGGTTGCAAGTGCAAAAATCACCAACAAGACGGTCCCAGGGGATAAAACTCATAATTGATTCCGAATCTACATGTGAAAATACATATATTTACTTGAAAAAAATTGGGGGTTGTCCCCGCCGTATTTCACAAAATTCAAGTTTAGTTTTGATCTCATCATATCATTGTTATCTATTGTTTTATTGTTCTATTGTATACGATACTCAAACCAGCGTGTGTTTTCAACAACAATGAAAGCAAAGCATTCCTTTCTGAGAACTCTTATAATTCCGAATCAAACACAAATCTAATCATTAATTCTAATCGAAATAAAAACAAAAGAAAGATGATGTGTTCGGCATAAACAAACTAAAACAAAACTTTGTCCATTTCATGTTTGGAAAGATGTTCTTCCATAATTTGCTTAATTTGTTCTTCCATATTTTGTTCATGTAAAATGAACTATGAAAAACACGTGATAAGCATGAGGAGCAAGCCTGTTATCCTGGTTAATCCAAAGTAATGAAAACATGTGGCCTGCAACTCAACTGTTAGCTATAACTTACTTTCATCTGTTCTATTTCGGATTGCAGTTTCATACAAGTTAGTAAATATATCTGACATATATAAGAACTTTTTCTTATGGTCAAGTGCAGGAAAAGATTAATACCAAGAGCCGAGATTTGTGAACTATATATAAACTATGTACAAATGCTATAAAACCAGTATATTGTGGTGGTGAGACACATTTTACTTGAACCATAGTCACAAGAATAATCTATAGTCCAGAGGCAAACAATAGCCTATTGTATTATCTTTTTGTCCTGACTTTCACTTGTGCCCAGACTTCCCCGAGTGCATTCCAAAAATCGAAGATGCGAAGTTGTTATGGCCGTCATCGTCGATGACTCAAAGTTGTTAACATGCCTGGTGCAAATTGTGCAATTTATGGTTGCGGAGCCTGTAGATCAAGAAAATATAAAGGTTTATCCATCATAAAAGTTCCATCTGCAGTTGACGACTTTACAAAGAAGTGGAGAAGCGATATCTTAAATGTTATCACACGAGACCGTGTTGTGGACCCGCCTTTAAAAAAGCAAATCGAGGAAGATCAAGTTTATGTTTGTGAGCAACATTTTCTACCAGAAGAACTGTATCATTGTAAGTGCTCTTACTTTACTTTATATTTTCCTTTATAAACCAAAGATTTAGGTCGAATATGAATGATGACAAAATCGAATGAACGTTGTCAGACGGTCAGACCATTGTAAAAAAGTTGGGCCTAAAGTTTTCCTGCGGCCTGCGCAGAATGCCAAAAGAGAAAAATCTCCGCGGAATTTGAGCTTTCCTCGGGAAGCATTCTATCTATCTATTTTTATTGCACATTACCTATAACCAACCACCCCATCTTTATTGCTTGTCCCATATTACCCCAGGGTGTCCCAAATGTCTCTCTCCTGACTTATCCAGTTTACCCTACTAGCATTTAATTATATTGTTATTTATATTTACCCCTATATATTATATATTATATTTGTATATTAATTAATTTATTTATTTATTTTAGATGAACTGAAGAAGACTTTGAAAGAGGGTAGTATTCCACACTTAAAGCTTCCCAAGAAAACGTTGGAAGTCAAAAAGATAAATGAAAGATCAGATGTAAGCATAAAAAAACGAGCAGATTCGCAGCCAGGAACCCAAGACTGTTCTGCTCAAACTTGTTACAAAAATTATGAGGAGTCCATAAAGCGAATCAAGGATTTGAAAATAGATATAGAAATCACAGAAACACCAGAAGCATGCTGCATAACAATGAAAAACTCTCATTTTATGGCACCAAAGTATGCTATCACAGTTGACTTTACACTCAATTTTTTTATCCGAGTTTATGGCTGGCTCCTGCCACCAAATGTTGATCCTATGAAACAATTTGACAGCAGTTTTCAAAATGTGACATTATCCTACCTCTTGAAAGAACTTGATACCCATGTTTTGTGCAACGGCATAAATTTGCATTCAGTTGTCCGGAAATCTGATGGAAAAACAAGGATACATTGTATCCCGAAACACTTCAATCTTTTCGAGAAAGAAACAGTCATGCAAGATGAATACCTGCGTTCCAATGACTGCCATTTATTGATCAAGTGTGAGGGTTCATGCTCTGAATGCAAAGAAGCAGAAAAAAAGGAATGCAAGCTGATCAAGCAAAAAGAGTCAGCGATTAACACCCCAGCTAAGTTGAAGGCACCGCTTTCAAAACAAAGCCCGAGAGAGTGAAGCTTGCTCTTCAGGAAAATAGAATAAAGTGCAAGCAACTTGAAAAGCAGATAGAAGAAATGAAGCAAGAAATGAATCTTACTTCCAAAGCAGTCAGTGTGGAGGTTGGTGATGAGTTCAAGCAAATTTTTAGCAGCTGTGATCAGAGGGAAATCCCACCTTTCATGAAGCTCTTTTGGCAAGAGCAACAAAATTATCTCAGGCAATCTCCATCTCAAATAAGATACCATCCTATGATAATAAAATTTTGCCTTGCTTTGGCTGCAAAATCAACCTCAACTTACAATGAGCTACGTTTCAACAAAAAAGAAGGAACTGGTGCTGTTTTTTTACCCAGTCTCCGTACATTGAGAGATTACCGCAATGTTATAAAGCCAAAGAGGGGCTTCAACAAAGCTACTACTGCTGATTTGCAAAACAAAACTGCATCATTTACACCACCAGAGAGATACATAATAATTTGTTTCGATGAAATGAAGATCCAGGAAGATCTGGTATGGGATAAAAATACAGGGGAATTGATCGGGTTTATGGATTTGGGTGACACAAACATCAACTATGCAACGCTTGTCAAAGCTCAGGATATTACAAGTCATGTTCCTGTGTTCCTGGTAAAAAGTGTGGTGAACCCCCTGTCATACAGTTTTGCCACCTTTGCCACTCAAGGAGTAACATCGTTACAACTGTTTCCTCTATTTTGGAGAGCAGTGGCCATATTAGAGAAAACATGCCAATTGAAAGTTATGGGTGCTGTTTGTGATGGAACCTCATCAAATAGAACCTTTTTTTCAATGCACAAAGGGATGGATGGGAAAGCTGGCAAGGAGGTTGTGTACAGAGCAGTCAATCTTTTTGCACCTGACCGATACATATTCTTCTTTTCTGATGCTCCCCACCTTATGAAAACAGCAGGTAACAACCTTTCTAACTCCGGTTCTGGAAAATCTTCTCGTTTGCTGTGGAACAGTGGACAGCACATAATCTGGAATCACATAAAGCACATTTATGAGGAAGACCTAGATTGTGGACTCAAACTACTGCCAAAACTAACCAGTGATCATGTGAATATTACACCATACTCTGCAATGAGAGTTCACCTTGCAGTTCAAGTCCTGAGTAGTAGTGTGGCAGCAGTGTTGAGAGAATATGGTCCAAAAGAAGCAAGTGCAACAGCAGAGTTTTGTGAGAAAATGGACATGTTCTTTGACTGCCTTAATGTACGAGATACAAAGGAACATCTATTGAAGCGAAAACCATTTTTAATGCCATATGTGTCTCCAGACGATTCAAGATTCGCTTGGCTTGAGGGTGAATTTTTGAAATACTTCCAAGACTGGCAGAAATCAATTGAGTCAAAACCAGGAAAGTTTTCAAAATCAGAAAAGCAAGCAATGTTCATCTCACCACAGACGTACAAGGGACTTCAGATAACGATATACTCCTTCATTGAAGCATGTAAGTTCTTACTTGAAAATGGGGTGCAGTATATTCTTTCAGAGCGTTTTTGCCAGGATGACCTGGAAAATTATTTTGGCCGGCAACGAGCAATTGGTCACCGTAGAGACAATCCTAATATTCGCAGTGTTGGAATCAATGACAATATTATAAAATCCCAATTCACTGTTGCACCTATAGCGGGGAATTGCCAGGCAAAAAGTTCAAAGTGGAGCAACATTTCCGAAGAGCCACTTGAAAAGCGACAAAAGAAAAGGTAGATACTCAATACTATTGGATCCTTTAGCATCAAGTATTCAAGAAGAACATGTAAAAGTGGATGCAGTTGAGCTACAGATTCATGACGACAAAACTTAAGATGTTGAAGTAGCTTAGTTGACTTCTTTTTAGGATTAAAAAAATGTCAACTTTTCTCTTCTTTGAATAAGCCCCTATCCTGAATAAGCCCCCTTTGAAGCATATAGTTTTTAATTCGAATGAGCTTATTCAAATTATTACGACCAATTTATATTATTTCCAACCAAATTTTAAAATTTTTAGTATACCAAGGTGACATGGGTTCGACTTAATGACCTAAGTCTGTTGATACACTGCTCTCTTTATTTCTGTTCGAAGTGAGTTTTTCTTGCTCAATTTTTTCATGGCTTTGTGTTTCTCTTTTATGTCTTTTGCATGTGAATGTGATCGAACACGCACATACAAATGAATCAATGTCTCAAAAACATTTATTGCGATTTCATTCTCGATATCTAATGTTGCAGCTGAAACAATGGATGAAATATGTGACTTTACGTATGGGTCTTTCAAGGCACTTATAACTACGCTACTAGCATCAATGTTTTTCAATGATTGTGCTGATACTGCCATAAATTTTGTTTCTACCTACTACGGCCTTAAAAATTGCAACCGCATTCCTGTTCACTTTCCAAAGACCTCCTCTGTTCTTGAGATCGACCAACTTTTGGGCAACGTCTGTTTTAGCAGCCTTCAGTAAGCTCAGAGTCTTTTGACTTACGATACTATTCCACTTTTTGCTGTTTCTGGTGCTCATGTATACTTTATGGAAGCAGTAACCTGATAGGTACTCTAAAGAGTTCAGTTCCTTCTCTGTAAACTTCTTCTTAATTTGTGAAGTAGTTGTTTCCGAGGGACATCCTGCTAACTTTCCTAAACAAATATTTGCAACTTCGGTTAAGAGCAATGATGTGTCTTGTTGGCATAATGTTCCAACTTGAGTCACCTCTCCCAAGGCAATGACCTCGTAAAAGTTAGAGTAAAATTTTTCACCATTTCCCGAAAATTTGTCGAACACAGCAGCAAATTTTTCCCTGATTTCAATACTATCTGCTAGCGACACATTAAATCCCTTAAAATGTGAACGTAGTTCCTCTGGAAAACATTGATCATTCGATGGTTTCAGAGCAGCTTCTGCCAAAATTGCTTTTAGTTCCAAAGGATGGATTTTCATAGCGTTCTCCGCATGCTTTTTATGTTTGGAATTCACATGACGTGTCAGCCCGCCTCGAGTTTTGTACATCTTTCCGCATTCTTTGCAAGCTTCTCCGGTCTTCAACTATAAAATAAATATAATAATTATTTAAAAAAGGGGAAATTGTATTCATCTATTTTATTTTGCATTGCTGAAGCTCATGAATGAAGAGAAGAAAGAGGAGTAGGCTGACAGGCTCACGGCCTAGGCCGCTTTACGGCGATCACCCAAAGGAAATTATTTCAAATCATACATACCTCTTCATCGACCGCCAAAAAAGGCTCCAAAAGCTCGCTGTTTGGATCGAACAAATCGTCTTCCAAAAAATCTACCAACATATCAATATCATCCCCAAAAATAAAGTCTTCTTCCACGACATTTGCAGAGGCAGCCATTGTGTTCGCTAATTGTTGCGCACTCGAAGCAAAATATATGCACCCGAAGGTTGTTGTTGTTGTTTTTTCAACATCACGCAGGGAAACAAAGCAAAGACAAAGCCTTTTGTTCGCGCCTCCGGACTATAGATTATTCTTGTGACTGTGCTTGAACTGAGAAGCGAAATGACAAGCCAGAAAGACTTAACAACAATTGATTTTGCTCAGCTCGACGAGCTAAACGACCCAAGTCTGGGTCGGACTGAACAAGGGACGTCGTTTGAAGTAATAAGTAAAGAAGTATTTCAACACCACACGGGACCTATGAAACCTGTTTTCAAGTGCAATCGGCAAATCCTGTTTTCAAGTGCAATCGACAAATGTCTATTTGCCGCCGTATAAATACAGTGATAAAGAAGGTGAGAAGGTCATTCTTCCTCTTTTTTCTGTTTTTCCAACTCTTTTTTTGTAATTGCAATGCAAGCTGTTGCTTTAGAACAGGCTACTTCTGGACAAGAAACAAATCCCTCCATGTACTTATCTGTTATGCCTACTGCAAGAGTTGTAAAATTCCGTAGGGCAGGATTTAATTCTGCACCCGTTGTACTCTGCTGCATAGCTGCTTCCATTGGAGTGTTGAGATACGATACCTTTCGGAAGGTTGAACGGATTTTTGCAACTGCCGTCATGATCCCCGGAACTTTTCTATTTAAAGCATCAGAACGATTACAACCAGTCTTTTCTAACAGATTATCTCTTATCTACAAAAGAATTACTGTGTAAAGTTTATATTTCCATACAGGTAGATCACTTGCAGCAAATTGGAGGTGTGGAAATAGAACTGAAAATAAGATAGAAGCCATCAATTCAAGCAATTGCAACAGAAAAAACAATTGTAAGACACATGCTGCCAATAGACCACTTTCACATTCGTTTTTGAAAACGAGACGTCAATTCCAAAACGAGGCTAACGCTGTAGTGCTAGGTAGTGTCGCAGTGGTACCTCCCACTACCCGCTGTATAGTTTCTTCAATTATTTAATTAAAAATTGATCAATTTGAAAAATTATTGGCCGAAGACGTGGAAGATTATTACTAAACCATTATTGACCAGTTAAAGATAATTTCGGAAGCATACAACGGGAATACGCCGCGCTCGAAGACTGAAATTTTGCGGGCCTAGGTCATGTATTCTCGCGTCAACTATCAAGCGAATGGAGACATGCTTGTTGCAAAATCGGGTAACTATTAAAGCGCATATATACAAATAGGAATGATTAGATTATAATAATTTAACTTAAATTTTGCACCCCTGCCTTTTTTGCCCCGTTATGCAAATGTAGGCTGCTGCAGAAGTGGGATGACCATGACCATATGCATACCCTTTTCATTTCACAAAATTAACGCGTATCGGCATACACCCTTTTTTATAAGAATACACTTTATAAGAATAATGAGGGTCGAAATTCGTGAAATTTAAGGAAATTTTAAGAATATTGGCAGGCTCACAATCTTGTGAAACTATTAGTATCTTTAGTAGGCGTTTTTTATTTTTGAATTGGTGTGCTTTTCACAGGAAATGGTTTTAAATATTACTCATCCAAATTTCAATGAAAGTGTGGAAAAAATTTGTCCTACAGGAAATACTTTTCTGCAGCACAGATTTTATTTTCTGCCATGCTAAGAATTAATAAATATGTTATTAAATTAAGAATATTGAGGCTCAGAACATTCTTTTAAAAAAAGTGTAGTCAGTCAAAAGGGTACACTGCATTGCATACGATAAGCTGAAATCTGTCCAAACTTTATGTCCAAAACAAACGATAGACTAAATGACACTTTTTTTGTCCAGAACATATTTTGTAAAGATTTTTTCTGTGCACATTGATTTTCAGTACAGTTACATTTGTCTTACCCTACACAGCTCATCCAGGTTTCTAAATATTTTAAGCCAGTTGTCATCTGTTGGTACACCAGATGTTACCCAGGCTTTCGCGTTTTTGTTGATTTCTTCCAATGAGGCATCGCCTCCCTGATAGTGTCCGTGATTATTCACTTGACTGGCAGCAAACGAACACTTCAACACTTCAACCAACTTCTCCGGAAGTAACTCTTTCCACATTTTATCCAAGGCCACAATCCTGCGATACTTAGGATGAGACCGTGCGAAAAAAACAATCTGCAATTGCTCTCATGCAGCTTCAGCTAGACTATAGGCACCCATTTTAACTCCTTCGCGAAACAGCATCAGATTATGTAAATATGTGAATATGTACGTGTAATTTGGATTTATAGCTGACTCTTGATACCATGCCCAATATCTGTCAACAGATATCTCTAAGTCCAACTTCATGCAGTTGCGAACAAATGGCACTAGCAATTCATTGGCAATGGATACGTACAAGTCCTTTTGTGGTTGTAAAGCCTGAAGACCATACAACCTCTTCGCCAAAAATTTCCCAGTTGAATCTCATAATGGACTTGCAAGCATTCATTTCAAAATGCAACATGCCTGGTTGCAAAAAAAGCCAATCAAATTCATGTTCAGGAAGAACGTTTTTTGAAAATGTGCATTCGTGCGTATTAAAAGAATCTGCCCCAAAATATGATGTTTTACACACTGGGCAATGCAGTGTATGAAATATTAGTTGTTCGACTATACAATATATAAGGCCATCTACTTCTATTATCAACCATTGCCTCCCTGTTCCTCCAGCAACATATTGTTTGATTCCAGCACGCTTACCGAGATTTCTTAAAATTTGTGCAATGTTTTCATAGTCATTAGGGTTCACCAAGTCCAGCTCTCCGGTTCTAATTTTGCACACAATTTTTTCGCCACCTACAAAATCTGCAAATACTTTTGAAATATGGATCTCTTTGTTGCGGTCAATGAAGTCACTTATGGTTACTTTGGACTTTGCCAGAGCCCCATTACAATTTCTGCACGTATTATACGCGATATCATTTGCTCCTGCACAATAAATGCAAAGTTTTTCTTCTTCTGCCTCGCATAGAGATTGTACATGATTGTCTATATAGTCAATGATTTGTTCCCATTCAAAACGTTGTTCTTTCCTCATGACTTCTAATCTGCTGCTAATGAAAGCATCTCTGGAAGTACGTATCTTCGACAGGCAAATATTGGATTTAATTTTCTTTTCTTTTTTTTCTGTTGTCAATTTCTCAAAAAATCACATGCGGGGACACAAAGAAACCTCTTTTTGCAGAGAGCACTTTTCGTCGATAACGATATTCGCCAAACTTGTAATGACGCTAAGGGGAACCTTTTTTTCCGTTTTGATGGACCTGGTCTTTCCGATAACTTGCTCATTATCAAATACGCATTTCACCAATCCTTCAGGAAAATCAGACGGAGCAACAGCTTGGAAAATATCCACTTCTGAAGAAATGAATGTGACCCGGCTGGGCCGACAGCATTATTTTATTCAACAAGTTGCTTGCTATGCCAAACTGAGAATGCATGTATATTTTCAGAAAATGATATCGGCAGTACGATTCTAGAATTTACAGCAGAGTAAATAATCTCGATTATTCTAGAAAGAAACAATGTGCAGCGATTTTCGTACATCAGCTGACTATTTGTGACCTGACACAAATGTGCCAGAAGCTTTACTAGTAGTTCTGGTCTCTGTGAAAGCCATTCTTTTGAATTATATGATAGCAAGTTTTCAATGGAACAACTTGTTGGTTCCATAAACAAAATCTTGACATCATTTTTCGCAAGCTCTACAATTGATTCTAAATACTTTTCAAAATCTAAATACTTTTGCTTGCTGCTTTCGGCACTTGTCGAGGAACCAACGGCGCAATCCTTTATTGCAGCTTCAAAGCAGGTTTTACATATGAAATTTGTTTTATTCGTTATAACATTGTCACTAACAAGCTGTATTGCTTGCTCTTTACTGATTTTAATTTTACCTTCTTTTTTCCCCTTTGGCTCTCTTATTTTCAACAGTCTGCCAGTTGGCCGATAATTGTTATGTGTTCTAGCACCACACTTGCGAGAAAATTCAGATTTGCTGGTATTACTCATTCTTTTTCACTCACCCTGGAGAAATTTCTTTGGTTTTGAACTTAGCTTTGTTTTATACGAGAAATTGCTACATAAAATGAATGGACATTCGACTTGATTGTTTATTATGACATTGCCTTACATGTGTATTGATACAATCAAGTGAGGTTTCGACTGAGCAAATTCCTGATCTAAAATTTTGCAATGATAACTTGCACAGAGTGACCCGGTGTCATTCTCTTATTTTTCATTAGCTGGAGACGGTGAATCACGAACAGTATATTTTCTAAATTTTCATAACATGGCTTCTTGTTGCTCAGTTCAAAATACCATTAAGAATGAAGTTTGCATAAAATGGTTCATTAAAGGGTATCACGTGTTCAAAATCAAGCCACCTCAAAACATTCCATTAAACGTGATGTGTGAAGATAATAACTCCTATGACCCAAATGCTATGAAGGTGATGGTACCCATGAAGTTAGAAGACAAATACACGTCAAAAGAAGCAGAAGGAATCCTGGGCAGGCAGATTGGAAGAGTTCCTGCAAATTTATGCAAAGTTTTCAGAAAAATTTTATTGGAAGATACACTGATTGAGCCAATAAAATGTTTTGGAAGGAATGCCAGACATGCAGCAGATATCTATGTCCACCAGAAATTCAAAAGATCTCGCTAAAATTTTGGCCAAGATGTCCCAGGTGGTGGAACAGAAATCTCTTCCTTGTATCTTCTCCGAGTAAAGGAGACTAAACTTGCAAGAGTGAAGCAAATTATGGAAGAACATCTTTCCAAACATGAAATGGACAAAGTTTTGTTTTAGTTTGTTTATGCCGAACACATCATATTACTTCTGTTTTTATTTTGATTAGAATTAATGATTAGATTTGTGTTTGATTCAGAAATTATAAGAATTCTCAGAAAGGAATGCTTTGCTTTCATTGTTGTTGAAGACACGCGCTGGTTTGAGTATCGTATACAATAGAACAATAAAACAATAGATGACAATGATATGACATCATCAAAACTAAACTTGAATTTTGTGAAAAAACGGCGGGGACAACCCCCAATTTTTTTCACGTAAATATATGTATTTTCACATGTAGATTCCGAATGAATTATCAGTTTTATCCCCTGGGACCGTCTTGTTGGTGATTTTTGCACTTGCAACCAAATCGGGTTTAATTGAGAGGGCCTAAAATAGAATTTGCAACCCGATCGAGCTGCATGAAACTCGTTCGGGTTTCTGAAACCCGATCAAGTTTAGTATCCCTAGCTGAATTAGGAATACATGTGTATCGATACAAGATTTCATTGAAAAGGTATTTTCTGTTTTGGGGATCCACTGGATTGCTATAATAAGCATCTTTCAAGTCTAGAGACGCCATAAAGCAATTTTAAAATGGTGATAGACAACGTGGTGATTAAATTCTTTCAAATTTAATATCATGCGAAAAGTTCCGTCAGGTTTGGGGACAATAAATATAGGGGAGATAACTTGCCCAGGTTCCGGGGTCGTGACTTCTAAGACACCCTTTTTTTAACAAAGTTATAATTTCAGCATTTATAATTTGGCTTTCTTTTTGGGCAAAATTTCGCTTCTTCTTTTCCAGTGTGCTAGGGGGGATGTCAAGCTCAATTTTAGCTCCAGCAATCACAGAAAGTATTTCTGGGTCGTTGGTAAGGCGGTTGCAAGCTGAGACAAATGTTGCAACTCTCCCGGCATTAAAATTATCACACTGGAACTGAAAAAGTCAGAATAAACACTATCCATTTCTCTGAAAATTGCTTCTGTTGCGGATTTTGTCTTTTCTGCTGAGGAGGGGGTCGGCGACTGAAGTAAGGTTTTGAAGTACTGAAGTATTTGAGCATAATGACTGGTATTCAAGTTTAAGGTTGGACATGAGAGAAGCTCTGCGAAGTGAGGAGAGGCTCGCAGTTACGTGACCGAGGAGATCTAAAGGGTCAAAATTTGCAGATACGTGTTTGTTGATAGCATCATTATTCAAGTTTGCCTTGGTAAGCGGAAAATCTGTCGTATTAAGCGAAATGATTTGTTGGGGAGATGAACATCGTCCGTTTTCACGTTGTTCAGAAATTCCCATATCTGCGCAAGCACACTAACGCTTTCTGGAAATCATTAAGATTTCACCGCAATGGAGGAAATCCTTGAAGCTAAGCTACGGAGTCAAACTTTTTGGTGGCATCTTTGCGCTGAAATTTTCAACTGGAAAATTTCATTCAAATTTCAATTTCATATTAAGAATATCTCCGGAGCAGTGAGTACCTTTGTCAAAGTACGCCTGGACAGATGCTTGGGCCACAAACTTTAGCTAAGGCCTCAAGCTAGGGTCGCATGACGGAGCGCAGGCAGGCCAGGCCTAAGTTGCGAACAAATTTGAACATCAAGGAGCACTCTAACAAAAGTTTAAATATAACTGGAATTATTAGTGCAGAACAAATATATTACACATTATCTTAAAACAGATTCTGTGCACAAACCAGACTACACGGTAAAAGCAAAACTGGAATTCAGCTGAACCAAATGAAACATAACAATCTTTGAACAAAACAATTCCAAACATATCATTTCCTGAGCAGAACAAGATCTATGTACATTATATGTAGTGTATAAAAAGGCTAATGAAAGTAATTCAGTGAGGAGTATCAAATTTTCTTTTCTTTTGAGAATCAACAACTCTTCAGAGCAGAGAGTATCGCTATTTGATTGTACGAAACAGATAACACAGAATGGTGTTTGCTGCTGTGTTTCTTCATTTTCTGCAAATTTGAGCACGATCACGGAAGTGAAATGGAACTTCCGTGATCACCTGTGAACTGAGATTAATCTTGGTTGGCAGTTTTGATTGGCTAATTTCAAAACTTGCATTACGTCATTACTGAAAGATGCGCAATTGCGCAGATATGGGAATGTTTTGATTGGTAAAACAAAACCGTTAAAACAAAGGACTGAAACAAAGGATGGCCATGTTCATCTCCCCAACAAGATGGCTATCTTTTAAAGTGTCTGTTGTAAGTTAACTAGACAAAGATTTTATTGTTTTTCAGGCTAACCTCGTCTGAGACGTCGGACGGGGATTCTAGAGCTTGGGCTAATGTATCCAGGGAGCCCTGTATGTCATTAATCTCCTTGGAATTCTTCTCCGATAGCAAATCGGCTCCTGCAGCATCAAGGGGAACTTCCGAAGAAACTTCTTCTCCCTCAGAATCACTTGCATGAATGCTAAGAGCATCATCTGCATTATTACTAATGGGCTCCTTGAATGTTGAGCTCAATGAGGTCCTAAGCGTTGCCTTCCATACGAAAATCCGGTGCATGTTTCAGGAATTTCCTGATTATCAAACACGTGGCTGTTAGCCTGGCTAATATTTTGTCCGGTGGACATATCAGACTGCCTGGTAGGGGTTTCGGAATGCCTGTAAGGCATATCAGGATGCTCAGTGGGCCAATGGGAAATTGATCGTTGATCATCTGCTGGGTCGTCAAATCAGTTTGGTCTGATGTTATTTTAAGCAACAGCTGCGACATTACTTGCAAGGTATCATTAATATTAAATTGCAGTGCGGTAATTCCGTTCTTATAACCATCTTTCAAAGACACAGGCAGCTCTATTTTAAACAAATATATATATAAAACTAATTTTTGCTTAAATATTTCACCGCCCATCGGCAGCCTTTTCAATGAGATGATGAATCTAATTAAACAGAATCGTTAACAGCCAAGTTCGAATCGCCAGATCTTTGATAGTGATAGTTCTTTTAGTCGAATAGTGGTTCTAAGACTGACAGTAATGACTGCAGGGTTGAGGATTGCGAAGATGGCGAGGATAGGATTAATCGTCTCGTAGAGTAAACCAGACCAGGCTGATGATAGTGATACCGATGAAAGAGAACCTGATGGATTTGATCCTATTTGGCTGAGAACTCTTTCACTGAAAGCCATGAAAGAGATGTGAGCAAGAACAGAAATGTTGAAAGAAAACTTTCTGGGCATTTCACTGGATTTCAATTATTATCCTTTTGTTGTGTATCTGATGAAGTAAAAGTGTATCAAAATTCAATATACGCAATATATTTTAGGCCATCATATCCGTGTCAGTCTAAACCTTTGTGGTTGAAGAAGCTTGAAACAGCAAGTGTAGGATATATGTAACACAATTCCTTATTACTACACATAAATTTCGTTATTGTACCGAAATTATTGCACTTTGTTGTTTGATTTATTTCATTCATGATGATGTGTCCATAGAATTTCTTCCCTCTCGTTGCGAATTGGTGAAATCTATCCATCTCCTTCTCCTTACAGTCTTAGGACGATCATCCTGATAAAGCAGAATTTTGCGAAGCCCAACGAGTTTTGATTTATCAGCTGTTTTTCCATGGGCTAGCAAAACACATTGATATTGCATATTTTGCCAGTTTCACATGTAAATCTTTAATCATCTGTTTGATGCTCCCCGTTCCTGTACTGTTTTAACATTGCATGGCCTATGCCCGCCGCCACTGAGCACAACGAGGGGCCACTACATGGGAATTTTGTAATTCCTCCACACAGCTGCAAACTCATCACAAGCCTTTCAAATTTCAATGCCATAATGCGCCAACCTGTTTCTTATCATCAAAGTCAAAAAACAAATATCGAGCCTATCGTGTGAGGGAAAATCGATGTCAGATTTGTTGCTTCAGCATGGGAAAATGAACGGGGAACCAATAGCACATGCAACGTTTTGTGGAATGGTTATGACTGTATTCTAAATTTCATAATCTTTGAGTTACTTTTTCCGTTATCCATGCTCCTTGTTCTCGAAATTCGTAAAGTTTCATTTGTTTTTATTCCATACTGCTTAACAAAATCATGAACATCTTCTTCATTTTTCAAATTTGTCTGAAGCTTTGCTTTAAAATTTGATGAAGTCCCTTTCATATTTATTATCTTATAAGAACTCTCTGCAATTGGTATGATCTGTTTCATTCTATTAGTGAGCTCTGAAGTATTTTCTGGTCCAGGAAATAGATTTCTTACTACACACAGTGCTTGCTGAAGAACTTCTTCCATTTTAGAGTGTTTCTGAAAAAAGAAAAATTCCAGAAATCCAAACATTTTGAATTGTATATACAGGGTGGCCCAGAAAAAGTGGCCCCCCCCAAACAAAATAATTTATATATATTTTTTCTCAAAAATCAATCCAGTCAAATTTAGACCAGATGATATTCAATTCAAGTGTATTAACGTGTAGAAATATCTTGACGTTTAGAGCTTTCGTCTAGGCACAACGAGGCGTTAAATTCGTGACATACAAAACCCCTTGTTTTGGCGGGAAATTTAAATTTGATCACGTCAGCGAGCAAGCAAAACAAAAATTAACGTGAAGGAAAATGCCTGCAATATCAGTAGAAGATAAACATCTTATAAAGAATTTAAGAATAGAAAAAGGATGGGGAAGAAAAGAATCTGATCAGACTGACATTTTGAACATCATATGTGACTGCTAGAATGAGTTGTTGAAGTTTTTCGTGTTTTGTTGTGTCAATACAAAGTTACATGTTTCCAAACAGTGTGTTTTTGAATGCTTAAGTTTGAGAGTACATTTACTCAGAGATAATAAACTCTACCAGCACAATATTTACACAAAATATCGCATTTAAGTGGAATAACTTGAAGTATGAATTTCATGAAATTGCTACTTTAGAAATATATTCTACGAATTATTTTGTTACGGGTGTTACTTTTTTCTGGGCCACCCTGTAGCTATCAAAACAAACAAAACCTTTGGGCCTGGTCATTGTTAGGTATAGCTAGATATATTAAGAGGTTGATGATACGTTAAACACCTTTTTTATAAAAACTTTACAGCCATTCCACAAAACACACTTATAGAAAGAAAAACAAAAAAGCATCCAGCAAATTTAAAATTAGTTTTGTGAGCCAGATGAAATTTGGAGTATGTGAAAATTTACCTTTGTGCTTATTATTGCCATTCTCGTGTCCTTCGTGGTGATATTTTGGCTTTACATGAATTTTTTAAACTATAAATTTAATACTTTGACAAATATTGTTTCAAAAACCTAGACTAGGCTATATAGACTATATGCTCTTTTTGTAAGAAAACATTTCATACGAAAATTAACCTGAAATATGCCATAGTGCTAAGAAAAAACTAAGAAAATCCCCAGCCTCAAATTTTAAATGAAGATAAGAAATTTCATTCAGATATCTATTACTTTCAGGCAATTTTGAAAGCAGAGGGTAAAGTAGACATCTTAGGATGTCATGCAGTCATAACCCCCACACCAAAACTGCACTTGTATGTGTAGTTATTTTAATGCAGGCCTACGTTAGGGTGGCCAGCTGTTACAGGCTACTTTACTACCAAGTTATGCCTTTCGTGCAACCATTTGCATTTATTCACTTAAATATTTCAAATTCAATAATAAATCACAATCTCACCTGAATAGCCAGTGATCCTAGTTCCTGGAGAACTTGTGCTTGCTTCTGTTCGTCATCCATCTTCAAAACTGTTTTGACCATTTTTGGCGTTTTCTTCAAGCACGGCAAAAAAGATAAGGCGCCTGACTGTCTATGGGGAAAAAATCCGCGGTGGCGACACTGTGGAGAGGGTCTCAATGTGGATAGGCCCGCAGAAAGAAATTAGATGATGATGACATGGCATGCCAAGTAGTAATTTGAGGAAAGGCATGGTGAGAGTCCAACTGCATTTTCTTTAATCATTTCCATCTCAAAAGTATGTATAAAGTATTTTGAGTCACTTTTCAAAATGTGTTGACTCCAGTCTCTTTTTCTGAGTTTAGAATGCAAATATGGCTTAAAGGAGACCTCCAAATGTTTGGCAAGGTGAACTATTATCTAAGTTTGACCCGCTGAATTCAGTGGTGGTAATCGTTTTTGCAGACTCAAAGTAGTTTTCTAGATATCGGCTCTCGAAAGTTGAAATTTTGTCACGTGGGAGACTTTAAAAAAATAGCCTTGATTTAGATTCCCGCCTCATGACGTCAGAGATGAACAATCTTTTTTGGGCCTACCTCGTAAACAGAGTGTCACAAGCACAAAGTGTGTGATTGGGGCAGTTTTAAGTGCGTAATTGATGACAAATTGGAAACCTATTGATACTTTAAAACAAGTCAAGTCTTATTGAGATGTCATTAACCATTCATTACTTTAGGAATAAATATTTTCATCATTGTTCCCGATGAAGTGTTACCTGCGTCAAATAACTAGTCACAGCTAAGAGAATGCCATTAACATGTTGGTGTGTTTCCGCACGTTTTCCCCAAAGAAAACATTTTTCTTTCTACTTTGGAAGAACAACTATATATAAAGTTCGTTCACATACTATTTGATCACAACAGTTCGATTAAAACCTGAAATAAGCGTGAACAAAATGAAGGATCAGACCACTCAGTATGAATTCATTCCCATTGAAGAAACAGATGAATTCAATGACAGTCTCTTGGATGATGGAACATTCAGTGACATGGTTAAGGCACATTCAAGGGTTGGAACATTCAGGGTTAAGGCAAACTGCTGAGAAACCTTCCAATTTTGTAATGCAGGCTGCCCCTTCCTCCAATGTCCTATCATGTACTTCTTGTATTTCAGCAGAGCAAATACTCTCTCTTCCAGTTGGCATTGTAGAGCATTGATTGCATTGACATCTACAAAAATATTGACCATGGTTTCAGCATTTAAAAATTTAGATTTTGAAAAATATTTACTTTTAACTTTGAGACTTAATTAAGCTAGCTAGGCCTACAATCCTCGCCATAAGGTGTGAGACAGTTAAAAATTTTCTCATTTGTCCCAAAAAAAACAGACCCCCCTCCCCCTATTCAGTGTTGAGGATGTTTAGAAAGTGTTTTTAGCACTCCCTGATAAACCTGTCCATCAAAAATAAAAACATTGATTTGGGGGGAGGCGGATGGCTCTTTATTTTTCAAAAATATTATGTTTCTCATTGAAAAGTCACGCAAATTTTTCAATGTCTCAAGACCTTTTGTCAATGATTGTAGCTACTTTTTAAATTCTCCTTTGGGACCATTTAAATTTGAATCGCCCATATTTAGATCGAAAATCAAATATTTACAACTTCAGTTCCATATCTTCAAGGCTTCTGGGCCCAAGTTTACATATATGTACAACAAATAACACAACCAGAAGCTTCATTATGATTTTTATTCTAAATTTTTGGAATTTGACATTAATACGTGCGCACGCATTAATGTCAAACAATGGAACAATCAATGTATTGAAATGTGATGAAGTGAAGAAAGTGAAGAAAATAATATCAAATTAAAGACAAACGTTGCGAAGCTAAAAGTTGAGCTTGAGCAAAGCTGAATAACTAATTTTATTGAAAATTCACGTTTTTAACTCCTGGACATAAAATACCCAGGATTTAATTTTCAGGATTGAACACAGCAAATTCAAAAAACATTTGTTTTGAGAGCACTCAAGCAATCATTTTGACTTAACCCTTTGACAATTTTCGATCTTGTTTCATCAAAGTTAAAAAACTTTCATTTCCCAAAACAAAAGTAAAATACTATAATTGTTGTATTAGTTGCATAAGCATTACAGCTAGAAAACTTTCTTCTTTTCAGCTGATGCTTCCAACGAGTCAAAAATACTCAGTCGCTGTGCGTGATCGTGCTGGTGGTTCCGCCCTGCCACAGGGTGCCCACCATCTAGTATGGTACGTCATGTTGTTTGTTGTTTCAACAAGTTTACATTTTATCCAATGAAAAACTTGCAAAGTGATATCATACTTGGTAGCCTCACTTCAAATCAAAAGTGAACGTTTGAATCTGAGGCACATACCTTATATGTGCAAAGTAAACAGAAACACAGAACACTGACACAGACACTTTTGAAATTTGCTTTCATATTTCCATGTTAAATTATTGCAACTATTCATGAAATATGTAATTTTCATGATTCAACAAAATAAAAAATGTATTTTTTTCTGCCTGCGTCCTAACTACTTTTGGAAAATACACTTTAATATCTTGTAGAAATGTCACGCTTTGTGCAGAGGCCTTGGTTCTTGAAGACACAAACTTTTGGGAACACAAACCTTCCCAAAAGTAAATTCGAAAATGTTGTTATTCATTTGGTCCAGTGTAACTGAAACTGACTTATTCGCCACCTAAAATGATTGTTCGTCTCTGACGTAAGAAACTCGTTCCCGTCTTTGAAACAAAATGGCTGCCGCTCGAAAGTTTGGGAGCGGATATCTAAAAAAATATGTTGAGTCTGCAGAAATAAATACCACCACGGAATTCAGCGGGTCGAACTTAGTTAATAAGGCTCAATTTGCCAAACCTTTGTAGGTCTCCTTTAAAAAAAAATCATACTGGGAATAAATGGTCACTGTTACCACTATTACTGTGCCAACATTATATTCATGAATGCGAAATCCATGTGGAAGGTAAGTTTATCAGTGAAGGTTTTTCAATGAAATCATGCAGACATTTCTACCTTTTAAAACATTATCAAAAAATGAAAAATGATTGCAACTATAGAAATATATGGGAACATATAATCTTGAACTTTGTGAACATACAAATTAGGAACATTTTTGGAACATATAATTGGAACAATAAACAATATTTAAAAACGATGACTTTGACGATGCATGATAGAATTATTTTAAATTTGTGCTGCCAAAATTAGAATAGTTTAGTTGCTTGTGTTAACTTTAGGAAAGTTGATTGTATCATGCATGGTGAAAAACAGGACATGTGTAAATTAGTTAAGAAACTATTCATTAACCAATTTACACATGGCCTGCATGATTTTTGCAGCCCCCTGGGTGGGCATGGCCACCATTAATGTTCGCAAGAATTCTTTGGTGGCCTTCCCACCCTTTTTTCCATGTTTTGTTTTCTTTGGCCTTTGCGAATCCTGACAAATGCCTCCTTCTGTGATCTGTGAATACACAATTATGTTATAGGTTGTTTCTTTTGTGAAAGGATATTATGCAATATTTGGAAGATATCAATTGAACAACTGAGCTTGAAATACAGAAGGTATGCTTACACTATTTCTTTTGTGGGGAGTCTCTTTCCTTCCTTGTCATGGAAGGAGACATTTTCTGTGCTGCCCAATTCTTTGAATTTGGCAGTACATTCCCTCTTAAGACTGAAAATGTCTTTGTATGTTATTTCCTAGGATACAAAAAGAAACCATGACAGAATTTTCCACAAAAACCATAACCATGAAATATGTATTAATTATTGTAATTTGTGCAAAAAACTACATATATACCGGAAGAGAATGCAAAATGGCAACAACAACAGGCCTAATATTCCCTTTGCGCTTCTCTGATTGGTTAATAAACCAAATCTATTTTTAGCATCTGCACAGGCAAGCCTTTTAACCTTGCACATTCCCTTTAACAAACTAATTCGTAGAAAATATTTTTGAAGTAGCAATTTCATGAAATTCATACTCAAGTTACTCCACTTAAGTGCGATATTTTGCGTAAAAATCGTGCTGGTAGAGTTTATTACAGTAAAACCCGCAAACAAGAACATAGAAATATAAGAACCTACAGACTCAATTGAGGGTAAAAGACACCCAAAGATAAGAACCAGAAACAGACTGCTTTATTTTTATGTTCTTATGAGATCGTAATGAGATTCACACAAAATCAGCAAACATAGTTTTCAAGTCCTTGCTGTCTTATTAATGGATCACCAGATCCATCAGCGGTTATTAAGCATCCAGTTCTCTCAAATGATTTCTTTAAAGGAGGCAGACGAAACATTGAACATTGAAATTGGTAACATTAGGCATTCAAACGAACCCATTTCTTGGCACTCTTTTTAAGTGCAGCAGGCATGATTTTGGTAATGCTTTTATTGACAAAGGAAATATTAATCACAAAGCAAAGCAAATATTTATACTTGTTTTATGGAAAACATCTACTTTTCTGAGGATGGGAGTTGGTTGTTCGTGCATCATAGTTTCAAGTACCCTTGCAATAAGAACCACACCCTGAAAATATCATAAGTACTACATTTATAAGAACCTATTCAGTCTGTTTTTTAGAAAAGTAGGTTCTTGTTTGCGGGGTTTTACTGTATCTCTGAGTAAATGTACTCTCAAACTTAAGAATCCAAAAACACACTGTTTGGAAACATGTAACTTTATATTGACGCAACAAAACACAAAAAACTTGAACAACTTATCCTATCACATAAGATGTTCAAACTGTCAGTCTGATAAGATTCTTTTTCTTCCCCATCCTTTTCCTATTCTGAAATTCTCTACAAGATGCTTATCTTCTACTGATATTACAGGCATTTTTCTTTACGCTCATTTTTGTTTTGTTTGCTCGCTGAAGTGATGAAATTTCAATTTCCCACCGACACAGCGGGTTTTTGTATTTCACGAATTTAATGCCTCATTATGCCTAGATGGAAGCTCTAAACGTGAAGATACTTCTACACGTTAATACACTTGAATTGAATATCATCTGGTATAAATTTGATTGAATTCTTTTGTGAGAAAAAATTTTATGAATTATTTTGTTTGGGGGGGTTACTTTTTTGTGGGCCACCCTGTATAGTTGCTATAATTACTTTGCTTGATCACCAAGTCTGATGACAATATTTTTTTCTGGCTCAGGCTTTTTTGTCCCACTTGTAGCCATAATAGTGAACCTTAAAGCTGTTTTTCTTAGTAAGGATAATTGGTGTGTGAAAAACATAACCTATTTACATGAAGTGGCGCTGATACAAGATAACATAATATGATACAAATCAAAGGACAACTGCTCAACTGCAAATACTGAAAAAGCAATTACATAATAGTGATTTAATTGGCAAGTCGTAAGTTATACATATGCTTCGTGAACATAATAGTAATGGATAATTTCATTATCTAAGTAACATTGAAAGAAAACTACATACCAAAAGTCTCAAGAATGTAAAAAATGGAAAAGATAGAAGGCAAACTGCCGAACTGCAAATACTGGAAAAAGAATATGATAATTGTGATTTAAATGGTAAGTACTAAGTTATACATATGGTTGGTGAACATAATTGTAATGGAGATACTTACTGAACATAATAGTAATGAAGAATATCATTATGTAAGAAACATTGAAAGAAAAGTATATACCAAAATCTGAACAGAATAACAAAAATCAACTGGCAACTGCCAAACTGGAAATATTGGAAAAGAATAAGATGTTTGTGATTTAAATGGTAAGTAGTAGGTTATACATATGCTTGGTGAACATAAAAAATAATGGAGAATGTCATGATGTTAGAGAGACTGAAAGAAAAGTACATACCAAAATATGTAACAAATCAAAGGATAAAGGGCCAACTGCCAAGTGAAGATAATTGTGATTTATATGGTAAGTAGTAAATTTTACATATGCTTGGTAAATATAATGGTAATGGATAATCTCATTGTATCAGTAACAGTGAGAGGAAAGTACATACAAAAATAATTTTTCCTTTTGGTGACTGAGTGGATCAACTCATTCGCAATTCTTTTCTGATATTACTCGCAAATCTGATCTATTGTTCACAGAGCTTATTCTCTGTGTGGTGTTTCACTTAAGGCATTTCTGCCATGCTGAATAAAGTTCTGGAATTCTCGCATCGGAGAAAACATGGACCTGGAACAACCTGGAATAGAAGTTGAGGCTCTGGGGTTTTATGGACCATGTGTTCTGGGAATGGAAGGAACTATTAAAACTTGCATAATTTCAACTGAAAGTATATTACGTCTGTTCATCCTACTTTTGTTGAACATCGCTGTTCCACTCAGATCGGTGGCAATAACAATAGAAAACCCACCCCACTTTTGTTGAAGATCACTGTCACACTCAGGTTGAAGGCCTAACATACTCTACATACTATACCTACTATAGAAACATACTATACTCACTATACCTACTATAGAAACATACTATACATACTACATGCTTTTTTTATAAGGAACCGTTTATAAGGATCCTACATGTAGAAGATCAAAAAACTTGAGGAACTTTTACTACTAAAGGCCAAATCCCTAAGGAACTTTTTAATTTTGAGTATATTCATATTTCCGCACAATTTACAATTGGGAAATCAGTTCCATTGATTTTCAGTCAAGCCGGCCATGCTCATGGGGCCAAGAATCAACATGAGAAATTTTTGTTTCAACTCACCTCACATGCAGCTGTGGTTTGTTTTTAATTCACACTTTAGGTGTTTTAGTTTTAGTCAAATAGGTTAGTCATAACAAAATAGAATTCTTATTCTGTGTGTGGCTGAGTATTACAGTAGTTACAATATGGGAGATAAGAAAAAGCAGTTAACGTTCCTCAAGTTTGGTTTTTCTGAAAAGATACCTCATCGAAATGAGTTACAAGACGTCCATGTTCGTTCGTTTGTTAAGGATGATGATGTAAGTTTATATCATTGTGACACATGCAACAAGCATTTCAAAACTAAGTCTGGCCTTACGATGCACATGTGTTGGTGCACTTCGCAAAAGGTCAGTGAGAGAGAAAAAGAACTACCAACTAAAAAAATCAATGAAAATCCATTGACCTTGGAAAGTAGCGCCGAGGCTGTTGAGCCACAAAGAGAATCAACTATTATTGATGTGGATGAGAACATCGAAGAAACTGTAGAGGAATGTCAAGAGATAGAGACAAGTGCCAGAGGGTCAGAAACAGGAGAAAGCAATCGGCACCATCGAGAGAAGAACAACAAACTATCTTATGACACCGAATTTAAGCTGAAAGTTATCCAGGAAGCAAAGAGAAACCAAAAGAATGACGTTGTATTCAAATACCACATCTCAAAATGGATGGTATCGAGCTGGGTACAGAATGAACAGAAAATTACTGATGCAGCCGCCAATAGCAGCAGGGAAATGATGAAAAAAATAACGCCAAGCAAAAGGCATAAGCAAGTCTTTGTGAAGCTTCACGAAAAATTCCTAGAAGCAAGATCGAAGGGGATGCGAATATCTTTCGCATGGCTGTTTGCAAATGCTAGGAAGATTAACGCGTAATTCGACCAAAGTGCCCAATCAGATATTAAAGCTATCCAGAAATCTGCAGTCTTCAACTTTATCAAGAAGTACAAAATCAAGTTTAAGAGAATTCTGCGTAAAAAAAGAGCTGAGAAACCAAGCTTCTTTTCAGGCATGATTGGTTGGCACACAACTTTGCGTGAGGGCTTAATCAAGACAGGAAACAAAAAAGCCTTCTTATGACAGCAAATGGGGAGATTCCGACCTTCTAAACGCTTCAACGTTGATCAAGTTCCTATGCCGTTTGGGATCAATTTTAAATAACATACGAAAAACACTTTCCACGTGGAGAACAAAGAAACCATCCAACCTGGGTCAAGTAAAGCGCTTTCTGCTTTTTGTTTAAACTCTTTCCAGACTGGGCCTTTTAAAACATTATTTTAGAAATATTATAAAAATTGGGGGCTGCTCATTTGCCAACTCCTTCTAAAATTGCTATCTTTAATTCCTTTTCAGCACACTGGGACCGGGACTTGATAAGTGGCAGTGCACTTTACAAATCTGCTTTGCAGCTGAAGGACCGCCAGTCAAAATTGTAATTATTTTCCGTGGAACAGCGAAAAGAATCAGCCAGGTTGAAATACAGGCATACCACAAAAACGTGGATGTTTACTGGCAGACAAACGCCTAGGCAGACATCAATTTTAGCATCGACTGCATGAAGAGAACTCCGAAACCAGCTGTCCAAAATTCTTCCGAAACAGGTGAAATTAAAGAACTCATTATTTTCTGTGACAAATTAAGTGCGCAAACTAACGATCTGTTTCTGAGTGAGGTCAGAAAGTTAAATGGTGTTGTTTGGTTCGGCTTGGCGGTGTGACAGACATCTGGCAACCTGTAGATTGTGGCTTTTGGTAACATGCTGAATTCTCCAAGTTCGAACCCTCCAAGATGAGTGGCTGCAAAGTGACCAAATTATAGATCTTTGGCTTGGGAACAGTGTTGAAAAACTGGATGTCAAGAAGCGAAGAATTCTAATTACACACTGGGTTGGTGAGGCATAGAATAGGCTTTCCAGTGAGAGCTATGCCTTATCACGGTACAGATGCTTTGAAAAGACAGGCTGCTTAATAACGGCTCATTGGTCGGAGGATGAGAAAGCTCAGCCTGAAGGTCTGATTGGGTACTCAATACCACCACCATTGCCTGAAATGGTGGTGGTCTTTTAGCATGAAAATGGCTTCCTGGGGCAAGTCAATATGCAGAAAAACATGAGGTGAGATATAAACTTGAAATTAGCCTCAATTTCATCTAAACAGGGGGTCATTTGGGTCCAGTTTCTTTGCGAGGTTGTCGATTATTTCTGTGAATACAAAGTAGATTCGGTTCTTGTGAGTAGTTTAAAAAGCTGAATTGCAAAGTAACTCACTCTAAACAAAGCTTGTGGGGTTGGTCGAGCCCAGGACCCGAGCACATGGCCAGAATAAAAGCATGGCATCATAAGAATGTGCCATTATTTACTGATTGGTAATAGTGGTTTTTCACATTTCACAAATGTGAAAGGTCCAAGGAGGAGCTATTTAAATATCATGACAGGGATATAAGAGTGAATGAAATTTGATCTGTCTATCAGAACAATATTTTGCATAAATGCTATTGTTAATGAAACCTATACGGTAAGTTAGTGCATTCTTTGTGAAACTTTTTACATTTGGTGAAAACAATTTCTACAATTTTGAATTTAATCTTTGCTGATATCGCACAAAAATGGCTGTTCTGAGGATGTTCGATTTCGGATAACTCGATTTATGTACAAATTATGTCTCAAAGTAAAGCGTTTCTGAGTGCATGTACGAATGAAGATAGTGCGTCATGTTTGATATGTTGCAAGGCAATTACGAAAGGCCAGAAAACGAAAAATATAGGAGGAAATTCATTTGAAAGTTTTGAAGCAGTTTCAAAAGAATGGTCGGAAATAAATATTCCTTTTCACGATGAAAAACATCGGTTTACAGAAGTTTACCAGCGGATAATAATATTTTCATATGGAGTGTGCCTGGTTTGTTTTTGCTGAATTTCTGCAAACTGAAATGGATATACTCAAAGAAGAATGGAATCATCATTATATTCGAAAGTCATAACACAATGCTGCTGATGGAATGCCAAACGAAATTTTCTCCCTTCCTCAGTCCCATGGTTGTTCCGATTGTGGTTATGCCGTGACACAAAATCAAATTAGCACCGTTTTGCAAGAAAGGACATGATGAGGCTGCTGTGTTACTAGAGCGGTGTGACCCCAATTTAATACAGTATTTTAGATATGTGATTGATAACGAACGCTTTTTCCACCCTCCACGCAACTGGGAAGAAGCGAAGATTGTGTTGGAGAAAATAATCGAGGTTTCAGCATGCTAAGGTACATTATCAAACATAAAATGTGGCGAACTTTACAAATTTCGTTAACAATATAAAATATACTTTTTTATACTTTTTATATACCTTTTAACTATACTTTTTTAACTTTTTTCACTTTACCTGTATTCTTTCAGCAGCGTCCAAATCCAGTTTCGCATTGAACTGCCGAACAAAATGCTCCCATCATACATTCTTCGTCAGCTTTGTGCACTGGCAAAGTAACTGATATGCCACATGTGCTAACATGGTGCCGCTTTGAGATGGTTGGCAGCCGTGGAGAAATTCAATGGTTATGCCATAATGTACCCCAAGAGCGGGTTTTGTAGCCCAATCTGTGAGAAACTCCAATAGACTGTTTGCAGACAATGGCGATAAACCTGAACAAGATATTGCAAAGACATGTATAGCTTAATAACAATACCAAATGATATTAGTACCAGCGGCGGATTTGACTGGCAAGGCGGACAATGGCCAGAAAGAATAATCCTTCCAAATAATTCATCTTTTAACAAATAAACGAGTCATGCCTGGTCATAAAATATATATCTTTTATTCCGTCTCCACATGCTTGTGCGGTAAGGTAATATGACAATGAATTTGGCACAACTACAATGAATACTTGTACACCAAGCGCGAAATTGTTTGTATTTGTGCACCAAAATTGTTGTTTGTGCAAGGATGATTCCAGTTTTGGTCACTTTCTTTCCATAAATGTCAATAATTGTCAATATTCAATAGTCATTTTAAATTGTCAATAGTCAAACCAAGTCCTTGGGGTTTGTGTCCTTTTTATGGTGCTGGCCTGTGTAAAATTCTCTAGACGGTCCACCTGCATCTATTCCCACCTCTCCAATACATGTTATCCTGTATTGACTGTTTTGTTTCTTCTTGTTCCATGGCTTCTGGAAAAAAGTTTGAAGTCAACCAGAGCATCATTTCTTCTGCCATGTATTTGCACATCAACACTTCTACCAATGGTAGCTTCTTTGATAAGTTCTGAGAGTAACTTCCTGCATTCACTGGCACTTTTCTCAATTACATCTCCGTCAGATTCATGCTGATAGTCTTCCTGTACCACAACATCATACACTTCAAAAGGATCAATATCATGAATCATGAAAGGATTTGATTTTTTTTAAGCACAGACTTGCATGCTCTTCAATAACTGATACCCCATACTTGTTATTGCAAATGGGACAATGCATTTTTGCTTCAGTTGGTTTCATTGTAGTAGAGCTTGATGCTGTGACCTGATTATGGCTTGTTGATGGTAGTGGATTCAAATCAGAGAAGGGGAAATCAAAGTAGTCATCATCTGAAATTGTGTCACTTTGCAGATTCTCGAAACTAACAAATGATTTTGGGGGTCACTCTTCAATTACTACCAGTATGGTGGCCCATCGTTGCCAATAATATTTTCCCCTTTTCCAAATGAAAAAATTCAATTTTCCATTCGAAAAATTTTTATTAACTGGATAAATTGTTCATAAAAAACTTTCATTTTAGAATTTATTTTCTTCCATAACTTTTATATTTTATTGAATAAACTATTTTTTTTTATGTTTAAACATTGAAAATCATTACATGGTGAATGAAAACAAATTAAAAAACCCTGTGGCCTGACTTTGCTAAGTGCATCATGCTTTGCTTTGTTTTGTTGTTGACGTGTTCTAAGATCATAAAATTTTAATGATGGCGGCCGACAACAGGTTTGCTGCATGGAAGGAAGATGAATTACTGCGTACAGCTATGCAAGAATATGTTAAACAAGGCTTGAAGAGAGAGGAAACTCTCAGCTTTTCGCAGCGAGATTTTTCTCACTACAAATGGAGCATGCGAACTCTAGACAGACGCATGCGGCACTTTCAAATCTATTATATTGACCAGGATGTAAGCATCGAAGAAGTGAAAGAAGCAGTTAAGAAGGAACTTGCCGGCCCGGGAAAACTTCTCGGATACCGGGCAATGCAAAAGAAAATCCGCATCAATCACAATTTTTACGTTGGGCATGATAAAGTGTATGACATGATGACAGATCTTGATCAGGAGGGGTTAGCAGCTCGAGGAGGAGTTGGTAAAAAAAGCACAGAAGGAAAGGCAACTTCACTTCACTTGGACCAAACTGGGTCCATTCTCTGGATGGGCACGATAAACTGATGGGTTGCCAAAATTCTACCTTCCCAATAGCTGTTTATGGTTGCTTAGATACTGCCAGCAGAAAGCTTCTTTGGTTACGGGTATGGATGAGCAACCACGATCCACTGTTAATCGCACGTTGGTACCTGGAGTATCTTATGGAGACTAATGTCATGTCCTCCATGTTAAGGGTAGATAAAGGCACTGAAACTGGGACAATGGCCACGATGCATGCTTTTTTAAGAAGTAATAATCACGAAGATGAAATTGATCCAGTCGATACTGTTATTTATGGGCCTTCAACACCAAATCAGGTAGGTACATAGCTGCCCTGTATGGATGCCTACTTATTTTTGTTAATTTACATATGTACCCTGCATTGAAAATAATGCCATATCCACATAATTACTTATTTTTGTTACCAAAAAAAACCACCTCAAGCTATTTTTTCAAAACTCCCTTTTCAAATAAATGTCATGTTTTGTTTTGCATAAGTTTGGAAGCAACTGAAAAAACTGAACCTATGTTTTGAATCACATTCTTTTGTTTCCATTAATTTGACATTATTTCCTTTCATTCTCCAGATAGAAAGATGGTGGAAGGAGCTTCACGAAAGGCTCGAAAAATTCTTTAAAGTACAGCTTAATGAATTGAAGAATCATGCTCACTACAATCCAGATGATGATGTAGATAGGTACGTTTTACCTTTTTTATGGTACTTTCAACTTTTCACTCAGTTTTTAATTCATAATTGAATTACCCATACTTTTGTATAACCAAGTGTTTTATAAGCAAGGCAGTATTATCACTTTTGTTTATTATACAGAAAGTTGTTGGCATTCGTTATGGTGCCCACGGTGCAGAAAGAACTGGACCTTTTCAAAGATAGAGTGTGGAATGTTCACAGGATAGTGCACAAAAAAACACCACATTGCCAGATGGGGTACCAAATCATATATACAGTTTTCCAGAGAAATACAATCTCCAAGAATGTGGTAAGAAAGACAGCAGTCAGTAAACATTGCTATTTAAATGCAAAGCCGAGGGTCTGTAAATATTTACTTCTTATGTCGGAGTTTCCTTGGAAAACACCAGTCAAATAGCTTGGTCAAACTTGGGGGCTTCTGCCCCCTACAGCTACATGGGTGCAGAACACTCGTATTTCACAAAAAGAATTTTGAAAGTCACAAAACACTTATCCATAACAAACTAATGTCAGTAACAAAACAATAATCTAATATATATATTCTGTGATATCACGTGACGGTGGCGAAACTCTGCCTAAAACAATAGATTCGACCCGAAACAATAGGTCGAACGCCTCAAAACAATGGGACGAAACGGCGAATCGGTGATCAATAAGGCTTTTTTAAATGGGGTCGCAAAAGGTTGGCACTTGCATGGAAAGGCTCCGTTTCTGAAGTAGGCAAAAGTTATCTATTTTTGGAAGCCTATTTTAAAAGAAGTTTTGAGTTATTCTATTAATTACTCCACTAATTGTGCTATCACGAAAAAACGACGGTTTACGCTGGCGAAACTTCCAAATTCGCGTCCCCGATTCCATTTTCGAAAAGAGTATTCGCTCTTCACGTGACCCGTTTCGCCTTTTCCTGCAATTTGATTGGCTCTTTCGCAACTTCACGTGAACAGTGACGCGTTTTTCGTTATCATGCAAATTTGCCCTCGGCAGGCAGCAGGTACTTTTGGAGAAGACGCGTGTTTTTGTTTTGTACACAAAAAGTGAGGTGGGCGCCTTTCAAAGTGTTTTACCAGCTGAATTATCTTTGTAAAGAGCTCTTAATTGTTTGAAAGACCCCCGGAGAGTTGCAGGAAACAATAGAGAACACAGGTGATAGCTTTGTTTTGTTTTTTGAATGAAATAGTTGTGGGTTTTGTAGTAGGCGACCGCCATTGTTGCTTCGGCATGCTAACAACGTTTAGGCCATGGTCAAAGTTTTGAATTCTTCTGGCCCTATTTGCACGATTTTCCCCATTTAAATTTTTGACAAGTGTTGTCTGATAACACAACTAAAATAATGTGTTGTTTTTTTTTGTTTTTTTTTTTGTTTTTTACGATTTCTAACAAAGTTGCTTTTCACTCGGGAAGGAGCAATTGTTCACGCAACACGCGTTGTTTTTGCATTTGCGAAAATTCAATTTCAGCCTGCCACAATTGATTATTTTTTACCCAAACACTTTCGATAATTGTTCCCCAACATATTACCTTCATGTTGGTGTTTTTTGAGTTCAACTGGGTCACTATTTGCCACGGTAAATACTATTTTTACTTGCTAAAGTGTGTTCAAAGGTTTTGCTCTTTGCACGGCTCCGAAATTTCATTCAAACCACTTCCACCAAATGGTCTCTAAGAATTCAGTACTACTTATTTAAGAGATGAGACTACTTGCAACGTGTTCGCTGTTTCCTTAGCTACAGTCTGATATAATTTTTATTACAGATTGAGTTTAAATTTTCCAGGATGGATTAAATTTTTGAAAGCACCTTTTTTTTCAAACTTCACACTGAAGCTATCAACTTTCAGAAACAGCTTTCAAGGGGGCAGCGTGGACGCGGGGCGGTCGCTTGGTAGGGGGCAAGATTCGACCTCCCACCTTTACTTTCTTTAGAAATGTTGCGTCGTAATATGTATTGTAGGGTATGTATTGTAGGGTATGTATTGTAGGGTATGTATTGTAGGGCATGTATTGTAGGGTATGTATAGTAGGGTATTTATTGTAGGGTATGTTATCTAGCATATGTATTGTAGGGTATGTATTGTAGGGTATGTTATGTAGGGTATATATTGTAGGGTATGTATAGTAGGGTATTTATTGTAGGGCATGTATTGTAGGGTATGTATTGTAGGGTTTGTATAGTAGGGTATGTATAGTAGGGTATGTATTGTAGGGTATGTATGTAGTATGTATGTATGTAAGGGCATGAGCGGTAGCGAATGCAGCGCGCGAAGCGCGCCAACCAGATTAAGCATTGTTTACTTGACGGGCTCCGGGGAGGGAGCGAAGCGACCGAACCCGGCTTATGTATGTATGTATGTATGTATGTATGTATGTATGTATGTATGTATGTATGGGCATGAGCGGGAGCGAATGCAGCGCGCGAAGCGTGCCAACCAGATTAAGCTTGTTTTACTTGATGGGCTGGGGCGAACGAGCGAAGCGAGTGATGACCCCTAGTATTGAAAATAACCTGTCAATATATAAAATAATCCAGCTATGTTTTCCCTAATTGAATCTGTGAAGCATAATTTAAAACATTTTAAATAACAATAAGATGCTATGGCATTTTCATTTCATTGCAGGCTTCCAAGTGAGTGACGATGAACTTGAAGAAGCTGCAAATCTGTCAGGTGTCCTAGCTGTGGAAGAGGACTTTCTCTCTCCTGAGTTTAGAGCTGAGTGCACAAGAATTATAATTTCCAAATATTTAAAGCCATCAGATTGCAAGAATGCATTCATTTATTTAAAACAGAACTTTAACGTGGCAAATGTAATCTTGTCAAAACAGAACAGTAGGCTATTGGTTGCAGTGATAGCATTTGACAAAATACATTACACTTATGTTCTCTAATGAAGGTGTTGATAGCAATCTGAGAAAGATTTCCTGTGCAAAACAACAAATTGTTTCTATCATCTGTCAGTGTTGAAGATGCAATCTCTGGGTCATAAAGTGAATAGCCACTTCCCTGGAGGTCAACCGGCAAGAGCTTCTTTTCTGACTTGAAGAAAAGTGTGTCAAGCACTCCATCTTCTCAATAACATCTCCAGTTACAAATTTATTTATTTGACCATCATTGTTAATGTATTTCTCAAAGGAGCCTGGGATATAACCTTCAATTGTAACATATTCACCATCCTCTTTGACTCCATGGAAAATGTTACGATACTTTGCAGTCTCACCAAAGATATCTTCAATTTCACATTTTTTCACCTCCTGTTCCAGTTGCAAAGCAATGTTTCTGGCCAGTAGGCGCATTTGAACCACTTTCTTGTTATGCTCCTCAGCAGTCTGACCAGTATCTTCAATACATTTTAAAGGATCAGGCAAATAATGCTTGATAACCCAAGAATTATGCACAAAATTTGGATGCTTTGAACTTGCCTTATATGCAGTACGAAATCGGCCGGCACCAACTGCACTCTTTTCTTCACAAAATTCCACAGTTTTTGGGATTTTGACCCACGACATAAGGTCCATATCAAGCTCATACACCTTGATAACAATTGTGGCAATTTGTTTGTTGAGCTTCCCCAACTTCATCATGTCAGAAACTGAAAGGCTCCATGGGACTACACGCCTCCTTTTATTTTGAGGAGTTTCAAAGTCTGAGGTTGATGGTCGTTTCACATTGAACTTATGTGGATCTGATCTGACGTGATGTTGGACATTGGTAGTGGTACTGCTAGTGACAACACCATATGAAGTTTTTCCAATAGCATATGCTTTCTGGTCTTCCTTCCCACTTGATGTTTTTTGTTTTTAGTAACACAAGAAGAAGTAACATTATTTCCGCTTGAAGAAGGAACAAATCTTACGTGAATCAACTTCTTGTCAGGGAGCTGGCTGCAATATGTACAAGATGGACCTTGTTCCCCAGCCAGCACATCACAAACAACATCATTGCCAATTCTGGGTTTAAAATGCTGTTCACAGGCCAAAGTAATGTTTCCTATTGTAAAATCTAGGTCAGCATCAAATGAAACAAACTCTCTTGGCCCAATTCTTGTGTATTTTTGGGCCTTACCTGAAACGTGGGCAGAAAGCCGTTGCACAACAATGTCACCTCCATTAGGCCGTTTAGTAACTTGCGAATGATGAAGTTACTAAGCCGAATTGATTAATACGAGTGCCAACTTTAACTTGTCCGACTAGAAGTACGATATATATAAAACAAACAATTTCCCTGACTTTCCTCTTGATTCGAATATTCTGAACACGATGAAATAAAACTAACTAATGATCATTCTATTTACAGGGTATTTATATTAAAGTTAAAGGTCATGATGACTAAGCAAAATAAGTTTAGATATTTCGAGAAGAAAAGATTACAACATGATTACAAAGTTAAAAATAAAATGATGCAATTGATTACGTAATGGATTAAAATTAGATATGACGTACTGATAAAAATAGGCACGCTACAGCCGTTTCTCTTTTCTGTTGCTTGGATGATCTTTGTGCTTTCGTTTCTCTTTCATTTTCTCTTTCAGTCTTTTCCAAGCGTCACTTTTATCGGTCATTGTAGCACGTGTTCAGATTCAAGTTTTCAAGTTCTTCTTTTCCTTTCTTCCTGAGCAATTTGAAAATGGCAGCGGAAAATAAGGGGCTTACGCTTATGTAGTAGTGAGGTGAGACTGGGGTTGATAAAATTTCAAGCTCTTGTGTAGATAGGCCCTAAGAAGTGATGTGCACGTGCTTCGTTGCTTTGCTTTGCCAAGTCCAACAAAACAAAGCAATGCATGATGGACTTGGCAAAGTCAGGCCACGGGGTTTTTTAATTTGTTTTCATTCGCCATGCAATGATTTTAAAAGTTTTCAATTTAAACATTAAAAAAAATAGTTTATTCACTAAAATATAAAAGTTATGGAATAAAATAAATTTTAAAATGAAAATTTTTTATGAACAATTTTTCCGGTTAATGAAAAATTCTCGAATGGAAAATAGAATTTTTTCATATGGAACAAGGGAAAAATATTATTGGCAACGATGGGCCACCATACTACCAGGTTTGGATGATCATTCTTCTTTGACATTTCTGGTGCTTCATGTGCTGATGTGAAAACTTCCATCGTACATAAAACTAAATTGATCTTTGCATATGGCTTTCCCAGTTCTTTTTATAACCTGCAGCTGTGAACTTTTCGTCTGAGCCAGGTAGCATTTTGCCTCCTTATGATCTGGGTAAGGGTGAATATACTCATCTATTGCACAAAAGTACTGGTCATGGACACTTTGCCTTTGTACAGCTGCATCGCGAACACTTTCATAACTGTCATTGGTTTTGACATTGATTGGTAGTTTGCTGCCTCTAACTGTTTGCAAACCACCCGTGTGTTGATTTTCCACCACAATTCCTTCATTGATGAGTACGGTACTAATTTTTTTCGTATCTTTTCCCAATTTTAGTGGGCCAGCTTTCCTCTTCCCCTTCCACTCCGAAAATCTTAAGGTACGTTCTTCGGATTTGGCCGCTGTAAAAGCAGCCACAAGTGCCACAAAAATTTACCTCCATTATATGATTATTGTGCATGTGCTCCGAAGTGATGCACCTACACAGTATTTCACACCAAAATTTGATGACACGAGGTTTCTGAAATTTAAATTGGGTATCTGACATTGAAATTGGGTTTTGGAAATTGAAATTGGGTTTTGCAAATTGAAATCAAGTTTCTGAAATGGAAATTGGGTTTTTCAAATTGAGATGAGGTTTCTGGAATTGAAATCGGGTTTTGGAAATTGAAATTGAATTTTTCAAATTGAAATGAGGTTTTTGAAATTGAAATGAGGTGTGGCCCTTCACGGCCACCATATTATTGTCCACTAAATGCGAACTTAAAATTAAGAAACTATTAAGGAACTTTTAGAACTACAAAGTGGTCAAAAGAGGTCTCAAAATAAGGAACTTAAAGAACTAGGCCCGAGCTAGGTTCCTTATAAAAAAAAGCGTGCATAGCTACTATAAAAACATACTATACATTCGGAGATGGTATATTAATCGTATATTTGCTTTTTTGCTATAAATAAAAGAACGGAGATGATGTCAAAATGACGCCATGAAAGCAAATTTTATATTTCGAGCTTTAAAGATATTACGTAATCTATGCATTAATTACAAGAGACGAGTAGCACCCCATCGATATTCGATATGTAATTTGTAGAATTCGACGCTCGATACTGCTTATTTTAGTATTGTATACCATTAGATATTATACTTTGCTGTCTGACAATAGCATAAAAAGCATGAAACTCAGAGCAGCAGAACTTGTTTGTCGTTATTGAATAGATTCTATTCTATATTGTTTTTTATAAATTTATAACTGAAAACGGAACGCAAAATTTGATATAACACGCTTAATTTGTTTCTTTTAGGAAACTATTACTGTCTTTGATCGGTACAGAACTTCAATATTGCTTTGAAAATCGGAAACATAGCGAAACATAGTAAATACTAAAGCTTTTCATCGCTTGCTTAAAAGGGACAATTTACTCCAAAACCAAATACTTAGTATTTTCTCTCCATTGCACCAAATAGTTGAATTTCGATTGTAATCTCTAGCAGTATATAGTTTCTTAAAAGGCAACATTATTTTTTCTAATCACTAACATTTTATCATCTAATTACCAACAAAATTGTGCGCAATGCCCAATTTTTGGGTTGTGTACATCATTTGATAGATAGACAGATAGAGGAAAGTCCCTGGGACACCTAAAAATTTCATCCAATAATGCTGTGCTTCTGCAAACTTTGTTCTCTGTGAGCAGAATGCGACCCCCCACTCCACCCCAAAGCAATGTTGTCTTGTGCACCAGTCCTTTTTCGTCGTCGAGACATTTCACCACCAGTTCAAGGCCAGTGAGCAGAAGATGGTCACCCCTTGTGGTTGTTCTTTTGCCAGACTGCTGTTAGTCATCGAGTGAAATAAATAAACAATGGACATAAACAGTGTCCCACTATGTATCGTATTGGTGTCTTCCCAAGCTCGGACAATTTACACAACAGTTTACACTGGGAGAAAGACAAATATCTCTATTCACATTTCGTAATAAATTTCTCTATTCACATGTATAAAAGATTTACACAATTTATGTACATCTTTTGAAATAATAAGTGAACTTACGACCTTTTGAAATGCTGAGAAATATCCAAATAGCCTCCACGATTTATAGTTCCCAGAGCTTAAATGACAAGTCATGTGACTTTCTATTTAACGATTTTGCAAACTGTGCAATCTTCCCTTCATATCTCTGTGAAAGTGTTAAAAGGAAAGAAATAAAAATGTCTAGATTACGCACATCAGTGATGTACATATTTTAAGAACATCTTCATTCCTCTCCGTGAAGGAGAACACCCTCTTTGTAATGATTTTATACTGTAAATTGTAGTGTAAATCGTAGGGATGCATCCTATTTGCCACCAGCCTGACTTCCTGGTTTGGCCCCTTGCACCACGTGTATTTAATTCCTGGATGTCTCATTTGCAAAATACAAGTGCATTGTAGTCAAAATATTAGTAGACTATGGAGAGTGACAACAAACAATACTTTTTAGCATTTCAGTTGATCTCATTTGAACATACAGCATGAGTTGACAACAATTGTTACCGTTTCAAATAATGTAACATATCACCTATTGACAATAGTCAATTTTTATTTACAATGACATGAGAACTTCTACGTTTATTTCAATAACTTTATCCCCTGCTGCCACAATCTACTAACAAGAACATTCCGTGCATTAATTTTCTACCTAATTCTGCAACTGTATATACAAAAATTTTATTAATATTTAGTTCCACAACCTTTATTCTTAGAAAGTATAGTTAAACGATTGTACATGCTCTGAATTGTCTTGTCTATTATTTCTTTATCATAATTAGTAATAGTATCTATAATTCTGAGTTTGAAATCAGGAAAAGTCTCTCTTGTTATCCTTCTTTCCGATGCATCCTTCTTCAGTTGTCTTTTAACATTATGAAAAAAGTTCTCTATCGGGTTGATGTCAGGGGAACTTGGTGCAATATTGACGGGAATATTGACGACTTCTGCTCCAATATTCTTCATTGCCTCTCTGGCCATGGCACTGTTCTGCCTTGGATAATTGTCCTGCAAAAATAAAAGCGTCTCTTTCCCTGTTAATCTCGCTCTATCTAAAAGTACTTGATGCAATGTCAATTCAATAAAATTAGAAAACTACCTGCCATTCATGGTGGAATACTCCTCCACCAATACAGTCCCAGCACCATAGCAAATACCTACCACATAGTGGCATACCCTTCCATGCAGATCCTTGCTCCCCTTCGCAGTTATTTCCAGGCCTTCTCCCAGCTTCCTCCATACTCTGCCTGCTGGGGACAAAGCATCCTCATATGGATTAGATTTATGGACGAAGGATACTGCATCCAGGTACAGCAACACATCCTCTGTCCAATAAGTAGGGCTAGTGTCTTTCAACACCTTTAGGGCATATGCCACCCTCTTCTTTTTGTCTTTCAGAGTCAGCAGGCCTTTCCTTCTAGGGCGAATATACTGATAGCCGGAAGTAGTAAACACTCGACACAAGGCCTTTTTACTTACCTCCATGATGTCACATTCCTTCGCCACTTCCATCACATGGACATTAGGATTGCTTTCCCTCATAGTTTTAAACTTTCGAAGGAAGCGATCTTTGTCCCTGTGGCTTAGAATTTCTGGCCTGCCACTCCTTTTCTTATGGACTTTCTCTTCCAGTCCCTCTTTGTAGATCCTCTCTACGCTAGACTTGGAGATCTTACACCGTCTAGCGATCTCTCGATAGGAGAGCTTCGACTCCTGCCGAAGTAAATACACGCACGCCTTCTTTCTCTCGCTGATAACAACTTGTTTAGACATTATAAAGCCTCTTCAAGGAATGAAAATCACAGAAAATAAATCATAAATTCTCAGTATCTTCTGTGATCGGAAAATTTTCGAAGAAATTCGTCGAACGTCTCCCGGGACAACAATTTAGAACACGTCGTTCTCTAATTACGTAAATATATCAAAACGAGGCTAAAACGAAAGTTTCAACTTTAGCAATGCACTACACACTAACGAAAAATGATAGGAGCGTGGTTTTTTTTTAACTTGATCGTACAACCAAAACCTTTCAATTCATGAATTTAAATTCCACCACCTATTAACATAACAAACCATTTTAATCACAATAAAGCAAAAACCCCGTCAAAATTGGGCCGTTCTGTACCTATGACGTCACTGGTACAGTTTAGGAAAAAATTTTTGCATCATCGTGATCAGCACCCCGGAAAACCCCCTAATACCCCTTAAAAGCACCTCAATATCTATTGTACTTCGATTTTCATACCAGACAATAGGGGACAAAAGTCTCTGGGACACCTGAAAATTGCATCCCATAATGCTGTGCTTCTGCACACTTTGTTCTTTGCCCCCCCACTCCCCCCAAAACAATGTTGTCTTGTGCACCAGTCCTTTCTCGTCGTCGGGCCAAAAGAAGTTCGGTGATATTGAAAAACACCGCCTCCACAGACAACATTGTTATGGGGGGGGAGGGGGATGAAGTATGCATGTAAAAGTTGCTAAAGTCCAGGGTGTCCCAGGACTTTTGGCAAGAATTTCATTTGAATCAAAATGATGTAGGTAATACATTGTCATTTTAGCAGTTTCCCATTTCAGTCAATTATTATGAGGCAATAGCCTGTCACAAAAGGCTAGTGGAATTAAAATGTGATTGAAACTTACATAGACAGAATTCTCTTTCCATGAGTTTGTTAAGGATTCCATTGACTTTTCATATATGTTGTAGTAAATGTTTGTTTAAGTCATTTGACAATTGCATGGTGTGAATAGCAAACATTAGTGACATTGACAGCTTTGGTTCAGCACTTCAGCATTTGTTTCACTAAGGGCCTGTTTATATGAGCCCGCTAAGCGGGCTGGCTCGGCAAGGGGGCTGATTTTTCTCGTATGTTTATATGGGCTTTTCCAGCCCGCCTGCCGAGACACAAATATGGGGCGAGATTTTGGCGCGAAGTTGCAAATCTAAAAATCTTTTTCATAATGGCGGCTCACAACCTCAGAAAAATTTTGCCTATGTTAGTTTTAAGTTTAACAACCTTGTTTTTGATGATGCTGCAGCTAAATGGTTTGCTACAGATAAGTAAAATGTTAATGATGACACATAGGCAAAATATATCTGCTGTGATGTTAAGAAGGCAAAATAATTTGTTCAGAAAATTGAAGAGGCTGAGGCAACGATCGCTTTGTAGAAAAAAACGAGGTACGTGGTTTCATTTAGGTCGCACTGATTTGTGGTGGGAAAATATCTTACTTGGCACATCACCGAAAGATTGCTGGAAAAAGAATTTTCGTTTATCTAGACAAGATTTTTATGTTTTGTTAAATGAAATAGAGCAATATATATCACCAGATGTAAAATCACCGAATTATAGGGCCTTGCCTGGATGCACGAAATTAGCAATCACGCTATATTATTTGAAAGACACAGGATCTCTTTCAATGACTGCAAACAGTTTTGGTGTTGCAGCATGCACAGCCTCTGCAGTAATAAACCAAGTGTGTAAAATAATTTGTAAAAAGATGGGGTCAAAGTATATTCATCTGCCAAAGACACAGAAAGATATGAGAGAGAAAATTTCTGAGTTTGAGTCCAAGTATGGAATGATACAAGCATTTGGGTGTATTGATGGCACCCACATTCCTATTCAATGTCCAGTTGAAAGTTCACAGGATTATTTCAACTATAAACATTTTTACTCACTTAATGTACAAGCAGTATGTGATTACAGGGGCTGTTTTATGGACATTGAATGCATGTGGCTTGGCAGTGTCCATGATGCCAAAGTTTTTGCAAATTCCAACATTAACAGAAAAATTAGAAATAATATTCTACCCATAGTGCATCAATCAGTGCAAGGATGCAAAATTCCCTGCTACCTGATAGGAGATCCAGCATATCCCCTCACTCCTTTCTGTATGAAAGAATATGACACATGCTCAACTAACCCTCAAGTTGTCTTCAAAAGTATTCTGCGCTCTGCAAGAAATCCTGTAGAATGCGCATTTGGACGCCTGAAAGCAAGATGGGGGATATTTACAAGAAAAATGGATCTGAAACTTGAGACAGTTCCATTGGTTGTATACACTTGCTTTGTATTGCACAACTTTTGCGAACAACACAAATCTCACATCAGTGACGAGCTTGTCAAAGTCCAAAAAGAATTTATAAAAATTAATGAAGAACAGCACAGGAATGTCCCAGATCCTATGTACTCCATTGATCAAGGAGAGGGAGATGTTGTCAGAAAAACATTGACAAATTATGTAAAAGACTGTATTTCTTTTTAGACATGAATCCTTTTACAGTTATGCTTAACAATATGCATTGCAGTTATGTTCAATAACAATCAGAACCAGAATAAGCAGCAAAGTGACAAGTAGCAAACTGATTTTACTGATAGTCTGCCCTTTTACCTATACAGTCCCTAAATGGCCTAACATAATGATACAAATTTTATGTATTCAAAATAAAAAACACTATCATCCTTTGAAATTTCCTTCAACAATGGACATAAAATCTGTCAGCTTGCCTCATAATACAAAAATTACATGAGTGTAATAAAGCCTGGTTCCCACTAGGACATAACGCGCTAAGAAAATTTGGGTTTTAACTTGTTAACGCTTTATGCCCTAGTGGGAACACAAAAACTAACGCGTTATGTCCAATAAAACTAAGTTAAACCACGGGTTTTATGGGGTTTAAATATCAAAAAGTTTTGATATTTAAACCCTTTAAAACCTCGACAAAGTCGCAAGTGATGACATTCTATTAACATTCTTGGGTTGCTAAAATAAGAAACCTTCAAAATGGCGCTCGAATGTGCAATTATGAGTCTCCAGGTTGATGAGAAATTATCTGAAGTAGTAAAAAATTATCCTTGCCTTTATGTCAAAAGAAAAATGATTATAAGGACACAAGAATGTCACAAACAATGCTTGGGCAATGTGCCTTGCCCCGATCCTGCAGTCTCAATTCTTTATACAAGCTATGAAGCTATATTATTTACCACTGGCTTTGACTTTAATATTGTTTAACCCAAAATTTTACTTTTTTTCGCTTGGCTCGCAGTCTTCTCTTGCGAGGGAAATATACAATATCCACAGTTGAGGTTATTTGTTTGTGTCGTGATTACACCATTTTGGGTCAACAAAGCCGTGTTATTGCTCATGGGTGACTCGTTTGCGTTTAAACCCAGTAATAACCATAGTGGAAACGTGTGGGATTTAAAGCGTTTAACAACTTAAAACCTAAATTTCTTGACGCACTTAGCCCATTAAACCCCAATGGAAACATGTTGGACATAACGCGTTAACTCTAGCTTTCCTGACGCGCTTAGCCCATTATGTCCTAGTGGGAACCAGGCTTAAGAACCATTTTTGCACCCTGATAACACACACTTGACTCTAAAGTTGATATGGGATGAAATAATTTATATTCTCATTTAAAAGACCTTCAAACAAAACTTTGATCAAAACAACAACAATTGCTGCTTAGGCTGGTTCTGGTCCTGTTTTTTAAGCTTATAGTTAACAGTTAATTTGCTTCATAATATGAGTTAGTTTGTCTTTAAAAGTTCCTTTTCATCTCAAATTGGTATAATGTGGAAGTTGAGAATTCTGTGAGCCATAAGATCCAAGTGAACTTTGGGAATGAGAAATTTCATTCATTGCCTGTGTGTGATGTACACCAGGAGTAGGATGAAACATTGGCTCATTTTGGTAGAACAAATTTTGACTTACTGGCCGATTATTTTGATTCTGCTGCAGAAGAGCTTTTAATAACATTTCAATTGATCGACATATTCCATTGCCAATACCGGTCATTGAATTGCTTATTTCTTTGATACTCTCAGAAAAAGATGCAGTTGACTCCCGCATTGCTTGGCACAAATCCTTTTTGAACTGTGCGTCATCTTTTGCTTCCTTTACGAGCAAATTATCTCTCTGGGCAGCAGAGAGCCTTTTCTCCAGATGTTTCCTTTTGTCATCAACCAACTGGGGTACACAGCTAGATTTAATCCTTTTTGGAGTTGGCTCTTCAAGGTCTGATGATGACTTGTTCGAAAAAATGTTGTCTTGTTGTCCACCACCAGCAACATTCGGCATGTTGTCTTGTTGTCCACCACCAGCAACATTCGGCTGAAAGTTATCATCAACTTCTTCATCGTTACTTTCAAAATCTTTGCCAGAAACCCCAAAAGAAAGTTTCTCAATGTTTGCAGTGCCACCCCAGATTTCACGCAATTTATCATAGAACTCGTATACTATCTTTCCACTCCCACTTCTGGTGCCCGACACGACTGCTTTAGAAAAGTGTTGTCTCATTTCCTTAACCTTTTCCATTATTCTTTTGGTTCCCCGGGCAATTTGCTCTTTTGAGTGCTTGATCTGATCTTTAACTTTGCTTTGTTCGTCTTTTGGAAGAGAATCAAAATTTTCTGGAGGCAGCAAAGGGTTTACAGAACCAAACAACGAAACATTCTCATTTTCAAACAAGGTGGCCATTTTCAGACGCAGCTCTTTGTACTGAATGGGCTTGTCCGCATCGAAATCTAAATTCTTATAAGACATGGCTGTCTTGTATTGATGCAGGCAGGTAATAAGTTGCTCTATCATTTCGGGTTTCCATCGAAAAGAAGCTTTTTTGTTGGTTGCGCTGCTCGTCGCCGCCATTTTGAAGTAATTTCATGAAATGAGAAAAGCAATCGGTGCATGCGCATTTTGCTTCAATTCAGCCCGGCAAGCGAGCTGGAGTGTTTACATGGATAAATTTTTATCTCGCCAAACAAGATCTCGCCACACAACAGGCGATATCCTGCTTGCCGTGCTGGCTGGCTTCTCCATATAAACAAAAACCAATTTTCTTGCTGGTTCTTTAAGAAGGCGAGATCTCGCTTACCAAGCCAGCCTGCTTAGCGGGCTCATATAAACAGGCCCTAAGTATCATATGGGATAAAAGAAATAATTAATAGTGCCACATAATACAGGACAATAGAACAATATGATAGTTGTGAAGCCACATTGGTTCCCTTTGTGGATTACTTCAAAAACATGTTTGAAATGCAAAATCTGTGAAAATTACATTTATGCTTTGCTTACATAACTTGATGTACTAATAGAAAGAGGTAGATAGAGATTGTTTATCAATTAGTGGAAACAAACTTTTATGTTGTTGTAATATATTTTCATTGGCTTTCTGCACTTGTGCATTAAGAGGCTGGTAAATGTCAATTGTTAAGTGTTCATGTAATGCATGAATTATTAATTAGATGACCTGACAGTGTGTGTATGTAACATCCAGGTCAGTTTTCCTAGAGCTTAATACAATTATAACTGTAAACATCATTACAGTAGTTTCCTTGACATACAACAATGAAACTAAACAGGAAAAGCCTTTGAAGGTGATTTTTAGGTCATTCATCATTAATATTGGGAAAAAACTTTAGTTTCGAGAAGATGTTGACGTATGTAACACATAGAGACAATGAACACAAAGGAATCCATAAAGTGGCAAATACTGGAAGAATTATTTTGAGTCCAAGCTGGCACTCGTAGGCACATATAGTCAGGGCACCAGAAATTTATTTTTGAATCAGCGAAACTGTAAAGTTGTAAAACAATTGTTGAGGCTTGCATGGCCTAACCGAAGAAAGTGGCGTGTCGTGTGTCGGGGCAATCAGTGAATTTTGGATGGCCTAACAAAATTTAAGCTGGTGATTGAATTGCAAATGGTTAAATATAAGATCTAAATGTATTCACCTACCTGTAAGACACATTGAAATGAAAATGCTCTCTGTTAAATCTGGAGATAGTTTTCAAACTTAAAGTTGTCCTCTTGATAATTTTTTGTCATGCCAAAGTTTAGCTGTTTCATGAATCAAATTCATCCTATTTCATAAGGCATTTCAAAAGTTAGCAGTGCCTGCCATTGATATGAGGCCAAAGTCTTTTTCAATGTGATACAATGGCCTTGTTTCAATGTGAGATAAACTTTCATTATTGGTTAAGATAAACTATAGAAATGCATCTCATTAAAAATTAACATTGATGAAGGTTATTAGATACTAATAGAGAGTAGATTAATCCTGCGATCTTGTTATATATGTAAAAAAATTACATTAGTAAAAAAATAGTAATCAATTAATTTTTATTCTTGACAGTTATCAATGGATGGTGAAGATGAATGAGAGATAATTGGTCCCGTATGTAGATTGTATTAATGTCTTCATTCATCATGTGGAGTGTCCAGCGATGTTGACAGCATTGTTCAATATCAAATTCACACTTGCGTGGCACAAATCAACGACACGGATGTCTGTTCTCTTGATGCTTCGTGCGTTCTCACCTTTAAGTTTGGTCATAGTAAAAAAAGAAGATTGCCGGCTACATTAGCTTAAAGCTCGAACACCAACTTCAAGGGGTAACCTTTGTTCGAGATTTCCTTGGTGTTCATGAAAACTGCAATTTTAATTTGGAATATGTAATACCACATATTCAAGAGTTAATTTTAATAAGTACATTAGTCATCATTACTTATTGGGATGAGAGAGGGATAATCTTAATGTTGTATGCAATTTCTTATGCAAAAAAACTATTGCCAATGGACAGATTGCAGTTTTCACAGAGAAAAGGAAAGCAATACTCCCATAGGCAATATCGGAGAGCATGGCAAAGCATATCTCTTTTGATACAGGCGCTACGCAGGACCCAGATCGTGTTGTTGTTGATAAACACCCCCCGGACACTGGAGTGTTGTGAAAGTGTCCGGATCGTTCTTGGTGGATCTTAATAACTGGAGTGGCGTAGCAAACCAGGAATGAATGTTCATCACACTATAAAGTGCAACAAAGCCGATCCGGTAGAACCACAATCTGAGCCCTCGTGATTTGTGTGTGTGTGTTTTGGTAGACGCCCTTGAGAGCAACGTGATTTATGCTCAAAAGTTTGTGAAGACCTTTACAGGATATCTTGGAAGACAATATTTTTTGTCTTCATGTGTGTTTCCTCTGGGAGGAATACTTTAAGCCCGTCATATGATGTTGCTCTTGACATGGCCACATATAACTGACCATGTGTGAACACAGGCTCAGGTAAATACAAACCAACACATAACCTCAGAGATTGTCCCTGTGCCTTGTTGATAGTAAGGAAGTATGCTAGTCTGACTGGAAATTGCCGTCGCTTGATGTGGAACGGCATCTCAGTGTCTTGTGTTGACAATGTTATTGTGGGAATCATGACCTGCTGGCCTCTGTGTTCCCTCGTGATGATCTCTGCTGTGATGACGTTATGTCAGAGATGGCGTACAATAAGTCTTGTGCCATTGCAAAGACCTTTCTTTGGATTTAGATTCCTCAGAAGAATGATTGTTGCACCAACCTTAAACAAAGAGAGTTGCAAAGAACAATGTGTATTGCATTATAGTACTGTGATAATGAAGGATAATGAGGCTTAAAAAAGTGCTATTAGTGTGGACTTCATTTCATGTATACGTAATTATTACATAGGAAGATTATGTCTTGAGTCTAAGTCAGTGTAACGGCAATCCATTAGGAGTTAGATTGTTGATAAACTCAATTGGATATGCCGCTGTTATCACACTGTCTGTGCTGTAGTATGTTCTTTCAGGGGTTTGCAGTCTTTCCAGAATGATGTCATTGACTTGATGTGAGAAGTCATTCTTTGGGGTAAGACAACAATGTTCTGACATGGTTACCCGATCCAGCATGAGGTGGGACTATGGTGTATTAGGCTCGGGATATATGAAGTTGAGCATTTCCTCTCGCGAAGATGTGCATATTTGATGTGGCAAAGTGATATTGTCAAGTGCATCATGTGGCTCTTGTTTGTTGCCGAGTCTTAGGAGCCATTCTGAGAATTCTCTGTACGATTGATCTTGAACAGCTCTCATGTTTGTGTGCAGGCGATGTTGTTGAAACTGTGCCCACAAATCACTGATTTGATAAGATTTAAGACTCTCTGATTTGCTTTCTTCCTGCCTTGGGAACAACCGGTAGAACTTGTCTAAAATCGCCATCAAGTAACATGAATTTGCCACCAAATGGCTTGTCAACTCTTGTGATATCCCGAAGCAGTCTGTCAACTGCTTGTAATGCCAATGCTGGTATCATTGAAGCTTCATCCCATATGAACAGGGTTGTCTCACGCAACAGCTGTGCTCTTCGGCTCTGTCTCTTGACATTGCATGTTGATTCTAGCTTCAATGGTATTGGAATTTGGAATTGTGAATGCGATGTTCTGCCATTGATAAGCAGTGTTGCTGCAATTCCTGACCAAGCCATACACTGAACTTTGTGTCCAGAAGCATTGAGGTTGCGAACCAACGTGTTGTAGAGAAATGTTTTCCCTGTGCCAGCTGGTCCATCAAGAAAAAGACAGTTCTGTTCTGATTGCCCCTCAATTGCTTGAATAATGGCTGTGTATGCTACTTGTTGTTCTGGATTCAATGCAGCACGCATTTGTTCTCCTTGCTCTCTTTCGTTTTCAACATCCATGTGATCCTCCTCTGAAAACATAAACAATAGTTCATTTTGTATCAATAGAAGCATATATGGGCTAAGTAATTACAGTGAATATCATGATGTTAAGCTGTAAATCACCTTGTTCTGGAATGACAAAATCGGCCGGTAGCTGAGGAAGGTGGTCGTAGTTGGTTATTGACAAACGATTGACCTTCAAGTTGTTGTCAATATCAAGTAGACATTGATACATGTGTCTGTCTTGAAAGGTTATGTCTGGATTGTTGAGTTGATCACGTCTGACAAAATCTTCACTCATGGCTTCTTTGAAGGTGTCCAAGAGTGTTCTTATGTCTGAAGGCGTTTGAAAGAGTAGCAATGTGGCAAACAACTGTCTGAGTTGTGGTGGTATATTAAAGATGACTGTGTCGTGTAAACAGCGTGTGATTTCGGCATCATCTTCTAAAAGCCCTAAAGCTAATGCTGCATCTTTGAAGGAGTCACATAGATTACCTTCTACCGTTCGAAGGTCTTCAAATGACAAGGCTCCTCGTTTATGCAACAGCAAAAGTCTGAGGGCGAATTTTTGCTCGCAAGGTCTAGGCTGCACTTGAGTTACTCTACCAATGATTGGCATTGTTCTACGTTGTCTGGCTGTCCATGTTTTTGAACGCTCCTGGAAGACATAGTGCTCTGGTATCTCATGGTAGAGGTACTGACGTGCAGCTGGATCTTGCTGGTTGAGTTCAAACCATGCTGTAAGTGTTGTTCTATCACCAATGTTGTTGAGCCTTTGTTCGTCATCAGTGTCATAAAAGATGACTTGTTGCTCAAATGGTAGATGAACAGAAAGCCGTTTAACTATGTGGCTTTTGTCGTGCATGGGGAACTGCATAAGCTGATAGACAGCTTCATGTGGTCCAATATATCTTGCGTTGATGTATTGGCGCACCTCGTCGTGTTCAATGTCTTGAGGTACTTGTTGTTGATTTTCTTCAAGAATTTCAACATGTGCCATATCATGTCCTTTGTGGATATATTTGAAGATGTAGTTGACACTTTTTACTGTACTGCATATTTCCACGTTGATATGACACTGATATTTGATTAGTAGGTGTCTGTTGTGTGGCACTACCCATGTATCATCCAAAATGTGATCATGTACATTGACTGGATGGAGACAGCGTTGTCTGTAGAGAGGATGGCCGTTGACATTAATTTGAGTTTCAGCAACTTGTTCTTTCGGAAAGTGCTTTTTGCATTTGTTACTTTCCATGCACATGCAATGAGGATTTAAAACACCACAGGGTCCATGTGTCATGTGCTTTAGGACCAACTTGTGGTATTTGGCATCCTGTGGGTCTGGAATCTCTGCTGATATCAGTTGATCCACCTGATAATGAATATGATAATTAACAATTTTATAATAGAAATGACCTACAGAATAGTTGTAGTTAACCAAATGTGAATCATCATAAAATCTGCATTGGATGTAAATGCAACTATGTGAGTAAGAATTATTACTACGTGTGAAAAGTACCTTTTGTGGTGTTCGTGGTTTATCAGCTTGCGAAAGAAGCAGGATCATGTGTGCGTGTGGTAGTCCTCTCTTCCGAAATTCTATGACATACACATGTGCAGCGACATGTCCAAGAATGTGGTTGTGTAGTATGTCTTCGAGTAGTTCTTTGAGTTTGAGTTGAAATACTCTTGTGACAATGTCTGGTCGATCACTGGTCGTCTGATACGGATGAATATTTTCTTCAATCTCCTTCCATTTAGGATTGGCAGTCATTGTGAGGAAGATGTCTGGCTTGCCATACATCCTTACGATTGTCATTGCATCTTGAAAATGTTGATACATGTTTCTTTGGCTGCCTGGAATGGATGATGGTAGAATGATAAAACGGCCAACATCGATATGGATGGGCTGATTCGGATTGTTAGCCCTGGCCATCTGGTTTTCGATTTCAGCTCTTCTGTGGAGATGATCCATCAGACTTCGATAAGTGTCAACACGAAGCTGACGTTGATTGTTCATAATCCAGTGCAGTTTATTGCCTTCTATCTTCGTATATGCATCTACCAGATACTGTTGAAATAGAAGTGATGCAATGTGGATGGATGAGAATGCATCCCTGACCTGAATTCTGTATAAATAGTATTCGGTGAGGGTCAGTCTGGTATGGCGATCACGATTGATGTGTTGTCGATTGATCTCTTACATTTGCATTAGGCAATCGTTGAAGGTCCAAACTGTATCCTCTATCACTGTGAAAGAGCATCAATGGATACGTGAGAGGATAGGCACTTGGACTGGTAGCGTAAATCTTCATGAGATCTCCGTGTCTTGTTTGAACTTGCAGTTCTCTGTCGTCAGGATTTGGTGCACCTCCATTTTGTACAGTATATATTGCTGCAATTTCTCTGGCAGTTGGATTATCGTATCTGTGATCTTGTTGTGGGCGACCTGTTATGATCATTTTGAATGTCGGAACGGGCTGATTGTTTGCAATAGCTTGCTGCCGCTGTTCCTCCAATATTTCACCCATGCTTCGATAATGTTGTGTAAATCGATTGACTGCCATTAATTCATTCTGGAGAAGTGCAACGATGTCCAAATCAAGACGTTGTTCTGTTGCAGTATTTTGCCGTTCCTGCAACGCTTGTTGTGTATCCATGATGTAGAGTTCTGCATACTTTCTGGATCTGTCTGTTTCTGTTACACCTGCGATTGTTAATGAAATATACTTAAATACATAACATATGCATGAAAATATGAATTTGAGAGCAGAAATCATAAGTGAATAATTAGCTATGTGAAATGAATTGGTCATTTACCAGTCATGTGGTATGCCTTTCCGTGAATCGTGATAACTGGTGGTCCAGCTCTGGCATGACGTACAATATTAGCCTTCCATGATGCCATGGCCATTAATGAGTTGTATTGGCGGAAGTGCTTTAAGAAATATTTAGATTCGGCAGTTTCACCAGTGTATTAATGCATGACACTGTTTGGAGGTGGTTGAATTAGATCCAGAGTGATTAAACCTCCCATGCAGCACTTGTTGTATTGTTTTCGGGAGTTAAGTTCTTCTTTGAAGTACTTTGCACCACAATGAATGCATGTTCTGCTCATTTTGTTTAAGTGGTGTGGTAATGGGGAGAAGGGGATGAGGTTTTCAGCTTCATTGTTCTCAGGGACAGGGTTGTCAACTTGCATTTGCTGATCTTCAACGGGTTCGGGTATCTGATTTTCATCAGGTACTGGAACTGCATCTTGCATCTCGATGTGTGTAGGTTGTTCTGCTGTTTGAAGCTCTTGGTTCTGAATAGGAAGCTCTTGGTTCTTAATTTGAAGCTCTTGGTTCAGAATAGGAAGCTGTTGGCTCAGAATAGGAAGCTGTTGGTTCAGAATGGGAAGCTGTTGGTTCAGAATGGGAAGCTGTTGGTTCAGAATGGGGAGCCATGGGATCTGAGTGGGAAGCTGTGGTTCCATGCCCATCTGCATTGGCTGTATCTGTAGGAGAGGATACTGTGCAGAAAATGGTTGATATTCAGGGGCTTCTAGCTGACGGTTTTCGAGCTGCAATTGCTGAAGATCGTTGACTGCTGCAAGTTCTGCATTGATGGACTCTGCCTCCGGAAGCTGAGGTTGTTCGTTCTGCTGTCTTTGATGCTGACGATACTGCCTCATCTGATTTCTACGTCCCTCTCCTGTGATACTTCTCTTGACCTTGCGCGGCATGGTGCAAGCTGTAATGTAAAAAAGAAGTATAAAGTATGAGATATACAATTAGGCCAAATTATTGTAAATGTTATTGCTTGTTGACAATGGTCTTAATAGCAACAACAATGGTAATAATTATGGCCTTGTGTAAAGCTGAAAAAAAGAAATAAATATGATATATTTCAAGGGTTCCATAATGATAAGTTAAAACTGGTAATGAAGTAAATGGAAAAGTATTGCTACATAATATAATTTATGTTAAATGAATATACTTACGTTTAAACTGTGGTCGTTTCTATTGGGTAAACAGTCACTAAAATGGAATAGAGTAAATTTATAGTTCAAATATAAGTAGTAAAAAGAAATGAATAATGGACAAAGCTCAGAATACCTGAATAAATAGAAAACTGTTTGAATCGAGTGCAGCAGTTGTTAATAATTTGTTGAAACACGATTTGAGAAATTGTTGTTAATATACTTACTATCCATGAAAGAAACATCGAATTAACGAAATAGTTTGTTGTACAGAGGCCCATTTGAAAAAGAGAGAAATAAACAAACAAAAATATAAGTTTATTGTGGAGATGAGTTTGTGAAAGAGAAGTGTCCGTTATTTGAAAATAGATTGAGCTGGGCCTTTATTTATAAGAAAAACACACAATTAAAGAGTAAAATAGATCAGTGAGCAAGGAAAACTGTAGTTAAACAATAAATTTCTTACCGAGCCTTGCGCTTTCAAATCTATGGGTAGAAACAAAAGAGAAATCAGAATAGTTGTAAACTTGAAATATTTGATAAGGAAATGATACCTGCACAACACGTAACTTGTTTTTTGTAATAAAAAGCATACCAAGAAAAACAATAACTGTTGTATTATGAGGCGAAGAAGTGATAAATAATCTGGCTAGCTTGTAGTAACAAAGCTTGTAGTTAGTAAAACACGTTGAAAGTAGGTACTTACTCAGCGATAATTCAGATAAGATTAACTATAATTATAGCCTTTAGAAAATTTGGCCTGTTAAAAATAGACAAAATCTAATTGTGCAAATTATCAGAGGCGGGATTTCTATTGTACTATATCACCGAAATAACGTCTGAAAATTCACGTGCGTCGCCTGCAAGCCGAGGGCGAATAGCGAAAAACGATCGACAACGCATGTGGGTCGTGCGAAAAGAGCCAATCAAATTGCAGCGAAAGGCGAAACGGGTCACGTGAACAGCGAATACTTTGTTCGAAAATGGAGTTCATGATGCGAATTTGGAAGTTTCGCCAGCGTAAACGGTGGTTTATTCATGATAGCCAATTAGGCGAACAAAAACAAAGAATTTCCCAACCTTTTAGTCGAAACTGTGAGCTCTTATATAGATAACTTTTTGGTTCAGCCGGCAATTAACAACTCACTTAAAAATAGGGCAGATTGAGGGCCTCAAAAAAAAGCCTTTATGGATACCTTGTTCGCCGTTTCGACCCATTGTTTTGGGGCGTTCGACTTATTGTTTCAGGATGAATTTATTGTTTTAGCGTAGTTTGAAGCCATTGGCACGTGACATCACAGAATATATATATTAGACTAGCCGGGCGCCGTCGCATCGCTCCCTCCCCGGAGCCCCTCAAGTAGAAAAAGCTTAATCTGGTTGGTGCGCTTTGCCGCTGTATTCGCTCCCGCTCATGCCCATACATACATACATACATGCATACATACATAGATACATAAATACATACCTACATACATACATACATACATACCTGCATACATACATACATACCTACATACATACCCAAATACATACATACATACATACATACCTACTATACCTACATACTATACCAACATACTATACCTACTATAAAATCATACTATACCTACATACTATACCTACATACTATACCAACATACTATACCAACATACTATACCTACTATAAAATCATATTATACATACTATTAAACATACAATTATACATACATAGTTTAAAAATAGTGCTTATTTTGAAAGTCCCGTCAGATTTGAAGCTGGCTACAAAAAGCCAATCATTGGGATTCATAACAAAGGGACATTTGTCAATGCCATTGCATTGCATTATTCTCCATTATTTTCGCTGCCAGAGGTAGATCAGTTCATCCAGGGACTCATGGCAAATAACCTCTTCCAGCTTATTCGCTAGCATCCAAAGCAGGCAAGAAATCTTTTCATATGAAATGAGGAGAAAAGCCCTACATCTGGAAACCTGGATGATCTTTTTATCACTTTAATGGAAGAAACTTTCGTGGGAAGAAACTTTGGCCAGGCAGAAAAAATGAAAAATTTTTGGAATTATCTTTCGCATTTTAGGCAAAATTGGACATTTTGCGAGAATAAACTTTTGCGATTTCCAAGCCTGAACAGAAACTTTAAACAGAAACCTTGAAGTAGTTTTTAATTAAAGTGATTTTTTTCATAAAATGTTCTCATTTTTACCACCTAAACAGGAGAACAACAATATTGTAATCAAATTTTTCATCATGAAATTCTCTAAAGGGTCAGCTTCGTTTCCATATTCACTCTGCCTTCCCTTTTCTTTCCATGAAACTAACTAATGAATAAATATTTTTCTTTCTTACTCGCCTTTCACTTTGGGATTACCAGTTTCTCAAAATAGCTTTTTTGCGAGAATAAACTTTCGAGCACTTCCATTTTTGACATTTTTATCAAGAATAAACTTTCCCGAATTTTATATTTTAGAAAATTGAGCTTTTGAACTTTTCGAGATTTCTTGAAGCTGTTGAGGATGGCATTGCCAAGAGCAAGCTGGTCGAATATATTTCTGGTGAGCAAACAGAAATCACCTAGTCCATTGCTGATGTCTTGCAGTTCATCACAGGCTGTAGTCAAGTCCCTCCAATAGGTTTTACAGAGCCACAAACCATTGCTTTTTTATGAAGATGAAGGTAGTAAGATGTATGCTAATGCACTTACCATTCCATTGCATGATGGATTTTTGACCTTGGATGGTTTCATAAGGGAGATGACAGATTGCATAGTTATATCACCAGGTTTTGGGAATGTCTAGAGATACTCTTTTCGACGAATATTCCCTTATTATATAACAATATTCTGTTACACTTTTGTTACTAGTATCTTACTGTTTTATTCATGAGAAATAGTTGGTACAGAACTCAATGGCTTAAAATAATTGAAACTTTTCTGTATTCTGTATTCTGTTGACAAGCTTTGCACTTTTGTTATCTTCATTATCTTCATTATAAAAATGCTTTCATATAATGATTTATTTTCTAAATTGATTGAGTTCTAGACTTTTCTTAAGTTTTTTTGTTTCTATTAGCAGAGTGTATGCAAGATATAACAAGATATATATCCAATCATCAAATATATATATAAAACAGTACAGCCAACAATCAGCGACCGAACGAACAAAAGTAGAAGAGTAAAAGTTATATTCAGGATTGTGTAATCTAAGCATGGTCACTGTATGATAATGCCAATCAAAGTGATACGAGTTGCCATAATGTCTAACACTCCCACTTGACGAGTATTACTTGAATAAAATTTAAACTATGCAGCAGCAAATAGGAAAAGTTAAAGTAATTGTTCAACTCCAATCAATGATCGCATTTCTTCGAGCTTTTGTCTGGGTAATGGCTTTGTCATGATATCGGCGATCATCTTCTCAGTAGGACAATATATTAGTTCAATCTGTTTGTTGTCTACAATATCTCTCACGTAGTGATACTTGATGTCTATGTGCTTGGTTCTACTGTGACTGTTGGGGTTTTTTGACAGAGCTATTGCTCCTTGGTTATCTTCATATAGTTGTGTAGCTTGATCTTGATTTATGTCCAAGCTCCCCACCAATCTTCTTAACCAAATTGCTTCTTGCGTTGCCGCACACAGGGCAACATACTCAGCTTCAGTTGATGAAAGGGTGACTACTGGTTCCCTGTTTGATTGAGCGATCGAGGCGTATGTGAGAGATCCTATCATTGCTTGATACTCTCTCTTGTCGGCTGCTTCATCATCACTTGTTAGTTTCATAAATTTTGCATTGGGATCCATAGGAGTTGATATTGGCTTGCAGTCCTGCATTTGAAATCTCTTTAACACATTCTTCAAATACATGTTTTGGTTGATTGTAAGGACTCGATTTCTTCTATCTCTTTTGATAGACATCCCAAGGCAATAATTGATCTCCTCAAGATCATCCATTTCAAACCGTTTCTTCAATTCGACCTTTTCTGCTGAAAGCAAACCACCATTATTAGACGCCATTATCGTCTACATAAACAGCTACAATAACCAATTGCTTCATGCCGTTTTTAATGTCACTCTTGCAGTAGACACATGTTGAGTCAGGACTCTGAACTAAAATTTGTACTTTTCTTGTAGTTATGTGTGTACTTTTGTTGTTTCATTTTCCCTTGTGTTTCCTATTATATTCAGCTCTATGGTGTAGTATTATACCGTCGTTAAGTGTCATCAAGTGTCGTCAAGTGTCGTCAAAACGTTGTCAAGTATGTTTATGATATATGTATATGACTCGTATTGTCAATTGTGCCAATGTGTGTGAAATTACTGTCTATTGTTTTGTAGGGTATTTATGTCTGTGTATTTTCCTTCAAGTTAGTTTTCTATGTTGTTGGTATTAATACAACATTCAAGTATATTCAAGCATATTTTCAAGTATATTCTGTCAGCCCTTGCAATTGGCAAGTTGGTAAGAATAAATAGTTATGTTTTAGTGTGTATTTGTCCGTCGTCGTTAGTCGTTCGTATTTTGGGTGTGTCAATTTGTCAATCTCTTCCTGTTTTATATTAGTAAATGTTTTTCATTTGTTGTAGTTTGAACATATTGTTACAAACATTTTTGCGAGGGCAAGCATGTGTCTTTTTTTGTCATTGACACTACATTCAAACAACAAGCAAATGTTTGTCTACAATGAAGCAAGGCTTAAGGCCTCACGAAAACTTAACTACAAGCTGCATCATTCTGATGGAGTGAAAGTGGCGAAGTCAACTCAAGTTCAAGAAACTTCTAAATTCATTCGAGTGTCAAGTGATGCTGATGTTGTACTAAATTCATCCGCCGACGGCATTGCTCAAGCAATCAATACAAGTATGGCTTACAAAGATGTAGATGACCAATCGTCAATTGATGTTAAATCAATTGACGATTGAAGAGTCAATATTGGTGGACGATATTGCGGATTTTCTGGAGGAAAATGAATCAACGAGTTATCAAGAATCCATAGAAGACATTGAGGATTGCATTAAAAGAGCCGAAGGATTTCGAACGCAATACCGGCGAAAACATAAGGAGTTGAAAATGCATCTCAACGAACTCTATGAAGGAACCTACCAAAAAGCTTATAACCTTACTATCGGAAATCTAAAGGAATTCATCATGAAAAAGAAGAATTCAAAGCGTTCTCTACATGTAAGTGAAGATTTGGGTGATCACGAAGCAATTGAGCTGAGAAAAAGGAAGATGAAGTTTCTTCTTAGTGAAGCTGAACGCACTATTGCAAGTCTCCAAAAGTCTTTTACATTGCCGTTAATCCAAGATGATATTGATATCAAGAAACGAAAAGATGAGCTCCTTGATCAACAGAAACAGCTACAGATGATATCCGTATCAATGAAAGATATAATCGAGACAGAACTTGCGAACGGAAGAGGTGAAGAAAGTTTCGATGAATTGAATAAAAGGTACGAAATTCTTGTTGAATTGAAAAATTCGTATGTCGATAAACTTGAGAGAGAATTTCAAAATAGAGAATTAGCAAAAGTTGCAAAATTCAATACCTCTACGTTGAATATCAAATTACCCAAGTTTAAAGGCTTCAATAGCTCGTGTGATATTTATACATTTCAAAGTGACTTCGAAAAACTATACTTGCAGTCAACACAAAAATCCGTTTTACCTGATCTTATCAAGAACAATTTTTTAGAGAATCTAGCTCTCCTACTTGTAAAAAATGTTACCGATATTGATGAAATTTGGAGACGATTGAAGGATGCATATGGAGATCAGAAGACATTACTATCAAAGAAACTTTGCGAATTGAGTATGCATGATGCAAAACACAAGGATCCAGAGAAGGTAGCAGAAGGCCTTAGCAGGATTGTTAATACAATGAAAGACTTTCTTGTTTTAGCAAATAAACATCATATTGAGAATGAGTTATGCTACGGTGATGGTTTGGAAAGAATATGCAAACTTCTCGGTGATAGCAGAGTAACAAGATGGTTGTCTGTAAGTTGCCATGAAGATATACAAGGTGAAGAAAAATGGAATAAACTGTTGCTATTCTTAGAGAAGGAGATTAAAATTCAACAACGAAAGGTTGTTATCCAGGGAAAATCTGTAGAATCAAAGCGACCATTCAACCGGCAGCATGCACATTATGCATCAGAAGAAAAAGAAGAACAAAGATTTAATAATGAGGTATTCAATTCAAATTCCTGTTTTATCTGCGGCGAATCTGATCATGTACGAACGAATGGTCCAGGTGGAATAAAGTTAATCCAGTATTTTGTTTGCAAAAAGTTTGTTGATATGTCACCGGCTGAGAGATTTGAATTGTTAAAGTTGAAAGGCTTGTGTTTTCAGTGTCTGTTTCCAGGCGCAGAGATGAGGCCAGGAAAACATAAAGAAGGACATTGCCAACGAGACTTTGCTTGCAAACATCTATCACATGATAAGTATCCAAGAAGGAAGCATGTTTTAGTATGTGAAGAGCACAAAGAATTGCCTGAGAACAAATCTACGTTGGAGAATTATAAAACTAGGTGCATACTCAGACGTTTTCAAGCCGAATTGCCATCATATTCGAAAGACATCAGCTTGGTTCATCACGTTGAAGCACCAAGCAAACCAACTCAAGCAAATACGACTTTCGACATCAGCAATAAAGCGATTTATATGCTTCAGACGATACAAGTGGGAGATCGTGAATATTCCATTTTCTATGATACCGGCTGCGGAGATTTTATTTCCAAATACAGTGCAGTTCAACATCTTGGATCTCGTGCAACAGAAGAATGCTCCGGTCCCACCTCTCTCGGTGGTGTTGGTGGAATTACAACAAATACACCTCATGGGATTTACAGAGTGAAACTTTGAAACTTTCGAATTGGGCAAAGTAAAATCTGATATAAAGGATTCTTATCAACAATCAGACGGAGATGTAAAGCAATTACCTTCCTTATTCCCATGTGTTGGTGGAGATACAGACTTTATGATTGGAATTAAATACCTTCGATATTTTCCTGAACAAATATATCAAATGCCATCTGGATTGACAATCTATAAATCACACTTCAAGAATGCTGATGGAAGTTATGGTGTTATTGGAGGACCACATGAAGTATTTACCCAGATAGAAAAGTATCATCATTTGTCAAATTCTAAATCGTTTCTTTCAAATCAATATTATCTTTTCAAGATGGGATATCAAGTCAACCCTGATGTTTCAGTGTTGGGTTTTCCAGATAATTCATTTGACATTTCTTCTCAGATATAGGAAAAAGATGATTTGCATCACGCATTTCTCTCAAGACAAGTCAAAACATTCTATGAAGTCGAAAATGCTGGTAGTGAAATCAATTACAGATGTGTGAAGTGCAGATCCTGTACTGCATGTAAAAATCACGATCATGAAGAAGCATTGCCAATAAAAGAAGAAGTGGAGCAGGAGCTTATCAATCACTCAGTTAATGTTGATATACAAAACTGTGTGACTATCGCTAATCTCCCATTCATACACGGTCCGATATTAAAGTTGACTCCGAACAGAGACAAAGCTCTAAAAGTTTATAGCCAACAGATCAAAAGATTAAGTAAAAGCTTAGAAGACAAAGAAACTGTCATCAAATCAGAAGGGAAGCTACAAGCTCTTGGCTATGTTGAGTACGTTAAGAATCTCCCGAAGGATATCCAGATATCACTCGCAAACAATCCCGTCAAGAATTTCATCCCATGGAGAGTGGTTTGGAAAGCAAATTCAACGACAACACCATGTCGTGTGGTGTTCGATGCTTCGCAACCAACTGCTTCCGGTTATAGCCTTAACAACATTATCGCAAAAGGAAGAAACAATATGAATAAACTCATCGAAATATTTATGTGATGGAGAATGCATAAAATAGCATTTCACACAGATGTTCAAAAAATGTATAATGCTATCAAGCTCCGAGAAGAGGATTGGTGCTACCAAGGATACCTGTGGCAAGAACAATTGGATCCTGCAATACAGCCCGAAGAAAAGGTCATCGTGACTTTAATCTACGGCGTGAAATCTTCCGGTAATCAAGCAGAGTGCGGACTCCGTGATACTGCTTCAAAATTTCAAGATACGTATCCAGAAGTTCATGAAATTGTAAACAAAGATATTTATGTCGATGATTGTATGTCAGGATGTCCATCAAGAGATCTTGCAATGCAGCGAGTTGACGAATTGGAATTGGTCTTAAATCGTGGAGGACTTTCATTAAAAGGTATCACTATGTCTGGACAGAATCCAATAGACAAATTATCAAATGATGGTGTATCCGTGTCAGTTGCTGGCCTTGTTTGGTATCCAAAAGATGACGAATTAGCTCTTGATATCAAAGATTTAAACTTTGCAAAAAAGCATCGTGGAAGGAAAGCAGAATTCAAAGAAATCCCCAAAAGATTGACACGCAGAGATTGCACCTCGAAGGCATCAGAAATCTTTGACATCTCAGGCATGATGACGCCAATCACGGCTACAATGAAAGTCGACTTACATGAACCAGTAAAACGCAAATTGGATTGGGATGACGCAATACCTGATAATTTAACACCCATCTGGCAATCACATTTCGAGATGATTGCTGAAATGAAGCATGTGAAGTATAAACGAGCAGTTGTACCACTGGATGCTGAAAACTTGGATGTTTCCACGCTTGACTTTGGTGACGCTAGCAAATCATTGATATGTGTATCCATTTACATTAGATTCAAGCGTAAAAACAATAACTATTCTTGTCAGCTTATATTTTCAAGGTCTCGTCTTGTTCCAGAAGACATGTCGCAACCTAGAGCTGAATTGTATGCCACGGTTGTGAATACACATTGTGGACAAGTTGTAAAGAAGGCGTTCTACAAAACACACAAGAAAGCAAAAAGTTTACTGATAGCCAAATTGTTCTTCATTGGATTGGAAATTAGAATCGCTCTTTGAAGCAATATGTCCGTAATCGTGTCATTGAAATCTAAAGATTAACTAGTGTATCTTCATGGTGATATGTAAAGTCTGAAGATATGATTGCCGATCTTGGTACCAGAAAGTGCAATTCAATCAACGATGTTAAATCTGAATCTGTTTGGTATAATGGATATGATTGGAGGAAAGATGACGAATCAAATTTTCCAATGATGACAGGACAGGAAATCGTTCTCAACAATCAAGAAATACAACTTATGAAGAAGGAAATTCCGTTGAATTATGATCCTGACACTTCAACAGAAGCTACATATTACACCAAAGAATCGATCGTTCCTGCAGAAGTCAAAGAAAGATACAGGTTTTCGGAGTACCTTATCGATCCAAATAAATACCGATGGAGAAATGTCATAAGAATTATGGCGATAGTATTTCGATTTATACGAAATTGCCGAGGTGGTCGTGTAACGAGTCAAGAAAAATTACAAGTAGAAAGACATGTGATTCTAGCTGATGCAGAAATCGAACAGGCTGAAAAATATTTTTATCAGAAAGCTACTTTGGAAGTAAAGCATTTCCTAAAACCCAATCAATACGAGAAGTTCAGTCGCGAAAAGGATGGATTAATTTTATACACAGGCCGCATACTACCAACAGATAGCGTTACGATTGTTGGTAGAGCTACAGCAGTTATGAAGGACTTACCATCCACGACCTTCTGCGTTCCAATCGTCGACAAACATTCACCAATCGGATATAGTATTATCAGTGAAATCCATTGGTACGGTGAAACTGTATGTCATTCCGGAATTGAAACAGTCTGGCGATATGTGTTGAAGAGAATCTATATCATTGAAGGGAGGTCGCTGGTGAAGAAGATCAAAGCAGCTTGTTTAAGATGCAGATATCTTGAAAAGAAAACGCTGGAAGTTGCAATGGGACCCACATCAAAGCACAGTCTTACTATTGCACCTATATTTTTTCTAACCCAACTTGATCTTTCAGGACCTTTCTTATCATATTCAAGCTACCACAAACGAATGACGGTAAAGATCTGGCTAATAATATTCTGCTGCACATCTTCATCAGCAGTGAACATCAACGTGATGGAAGATTACAGCACTACTGCATTTCTGCAATCATTTACACGATTTGCTGTAGAAGTAGGCTACCCAAAGATGCTGCTTCCCGATGCAGGCAGTCAATTGGTAAAGGGATGTGAAACAATGCGACTAAGTTTTACAGATTTGAAGTACCAACTTCACAAGACGGTTGCTGTGGAATATGACGTGTGTCCAGTTGGAGCACATAACATGCATGGGAAAGTAGAACGCAAGATTCAAGATGACATCTCGACTTCTAATCATCTTTCTTGTTTCAGGGTCAAACAGTTTGTATCCTTTACTTCCAGTCGGATATCCAACAAAAATACATTTCCTTGATTTCTTGTCAAGTTTACTTCTCTTCTCATCAGGTAAATGTACCATTGCATTGCAACCAAATACTCTGAGATGCTTTACACTTGGCTTCTCCTAGAGCCAGCTTTCATATGGAGTCTTCTCCTTCAGAGCAGATGTTGGGCAACGATTTCTTATATAGACTGCTGTAGAGACTGCCTCAGCCCAAAACATCATTGGAAGCTTTGCATGATCCATGATAGATCTCACCATCTCCATGATTGTTCTATTCATGCGCTCGGCAACTCCATTTTGCTGTGGTGTGTAGGGAATTTTATTCTCTCGTAGTATTCCTCTTTCTTTGCAATACTTCTCAAAATCATCAGATATTTACTCCCCACCATTATCAGCTCTCAACTTCTTTATTCTTCGTCCAGTCAGATTCTCATTCAATGCAACAAACTCTTTAAACTTCTGTAAAACTTCGCTTTTATTCTTCATCATATAGACGGTTGTGAAACGTGAGAAATCTTCTATAAAAGTAACAAAATACTTTGAGCCTCCCACTGAATGTTCATTCATTGGTCCACAAACGTCACTGTGGATAAGCTCCAAAGGTTGTGTACATCGATGTGAGCTTTTCTTGGGAAATGGAGAACGATTTTGCTTTCCAAATGCACATGATTCGCATTCTTTATTCATTTCTGTTTTCCCTTTATGTTCCATTCCATCTACCATAGATTTATCACTCAACATCTTCAGGTTGTCATATCCCAAGTGTCCAAAGCGGTTGTGCCATAAAGACAAATCATCAGTTGCTTTAGTTGATGCATAACAGCAGGTATTTTCAGGTTCTAAATTCAGTTTATACAGTTTTCCATGTTTGTGTCCAATATTATAGACTTTGTAATTGATGACAAGTTTACATGACTGGCCCTTAAATTGTACCTCCACGCCCTTCTCTGTCAAGGATGGCAAAGATAATAACTTATTCCGTATCTTGGGTACATAGAGAACGCTCTTTAATGACATATTCAACGTTTCATTTCCATCATGAACCAACAATGGTATGGTTCCTTTTCCATAAGCATGCAGGACGGTGTTGTCAGCAATTCTTACTTGTAGCGGTTTCTTAAACGCCACATAATCTGTCATCTGTTTCTTGTCAGACGTCATGTGCTGTGTTGCACCTGAATCAATCCACCAATTGTCTTTCCCAGTTGGAACCTCACCAGCTGTCAACGCGATTTCCTCAGCCTGTGGTATTTCAATTTCGCTCGACAACGACATCGACTTCGACTTGCTATTATTGTCGCAATATTGGCTGATGCATGTCCTGACTTCCCTTTCAAATCAGATTTCTTTTTGTAACAATTTCTTGAGAAATGCCCAGGCTTCTTGCAATAGTGGCACAGGAATGTTCTTCCGTTACTTGGATTCCCTTTATCACTGCCTCTCTTGATAAATAGTGCATTATCTTCAATTTTGTTCTTCATGTCTGGAACATTTGTCGTCCCACTTCCGCATTGTTCCTCGCCAGGTAATTTCTCAAACTCATGGATCAGCCTATCTCTCACATAATCCCATGTGAGTTTGTCCTCAGCAATCGTCTCCAAGGCTGTAATTAAGAGGTTGTATTCTTCTGGCAAACTGCTTATTAAAATGATGACCAAATCTTTCTCAACTATAGCATCGTCAGCAGCTTTCAAATGTTCAGCCAATGTCTTTAAGTAATTAACATGGTCGATCATTTTTGCACCTTTCGCCATTTTGGCTGAATACAGTTTTCTTCGATAGAATATCTTTTCAGACAGAGCTTTTTGCTCAAAGTGTTTTGTAGATTGTTCCATGCCTCCTTGGACGATGTAGCAGATCTCACGTATATTTGCAGTGATGTATCAACAGACAAGCACACAGTAGCGAGGGCAATATTTTCTCTTTTTCAAAAAATTCTTTGCTAATTGGCTGTAGCTCCACTTCTCAGAACTTCAGTACCTTGTCTCTTGATCTCCCATAAATCTTTAGCTATGAAATGCATCTTCAATTGAAATTTCCAGCTATGGAAATTTTCTCCAAGCAACTTTTCAATTTTGAAACAACTTTCTTCAGTAGCCATTTTTTCCAGCTAACTTTCGTTGAACGCAAATGCACGAGGCAAATCAGAAGTCGAATATAAACAAATAAATTATTAATCCTTAAGCTGGTACCCTGGCAAAACTAGCACTCTGGGCCCATAACCTGTTAGCAGAGTGTATTCAAGATATAACAAGATATATATCCAATCATCAAATATATATATAAAACAGTACAGCCAGCAATCAGCGAGCGAACGAACAAAAGTAGAAGAGTAAAAGTTATATTCAGGATTGTGTTATCTAAGCATGGTCACAGCATCATAATGTCAATCAAAGTGATACGAGTCACCATAATGTCTAACAGTTTCCTACGTTTCCTTAGACCGGTTTCTTATAAAAAAGTCCATAGCTTATTCACTCCAACATAACTTTGCAATATTTTTGATCACATTTTGGTGATTATAACAGTTCAACATGAGCTAGAAGCATTCATGACACAATAACAAGTCAGTCACTTGGCAGTCACTGATCGCGAATTGTTTTCAAATAATTGAATAATGCTACAGCCTCTCGCCAATTTTTAGGTTGAGAAAAAGCCATTTCATTGCACATCTATGAGAAATATGCCTCATAATGTGCAGACTGATTGTCATTGGTCTCGTCTTCTAACGTTGGGGTCAGGGGCGGTCTGGCATCACAATTGCAGGGGGGCTGGCAACCCAAAGGGGCCCTGTTTAGCATGTGGCAAAAAATTTAACCAACCTCGTGCAAGGAAGTATGGTGAACTGATATTCAGTTTTCAATCGATATGCTGAAGAGCAGCAATGTTTACATTATAGTTTGAGAAACAATTTTTGCGCATTTTGCAGTTGCTAAAAGAAACAAAATAGAAACAAAACAAAAGTTGCAAGACTCTAAATGAAATTTAAAATAAAAGCTCAACACATTTAGCATTGCAGTTATAAAAATTTCAAATAATAAGCAGACATTTACGAATTAAAGCCTGTTAATTCTATTAAACATGTGTCACCTTGCCACAGTTTAATTTTAAGCTTTCTAGCTTAAAATTCAGGATTGGTTGTACCTGTAAACTATTATTGCTAAAATATTATTGACAACCCAAAATAAATCTGATTCTGTACCAAAGTTTTTAAAATTTTTATCAAACAAGCAGCAACGTAAAATTCATACAAAAACATAACCAAGAACATTTTATTTAAGAATCGTGTTATTCAAACATTTAAAATTTGAGTTGTTTCTGTAAAAGTTCAGATGTATCGGCCAACTGGTCAATTATTTGATCATCATCGAGTGGAAAGTTCTTTTCTTGGCTTGAAATTATTACTAGTGATTCAAGATTTGGTTGACTCATCATTCAGGGCAGCCTGTTCCTGACGATCTTTAAAATGCTCAACAATCTTTTGCAAGAAACTTGTGTACAGCTAAGCGTCATCAAGCATTTATACACTACATACAGGGAGGTGTATGCTGCTACATGCATGTTGTATACATGCAAAGTTTTGAATGCACAAGAATGCACAGCTGAAATGGCTCTAGCCTTTTGATACAGGGAATTGAGATTGGCCTTCCATTTTGACTCGCGACCCGCATGCGCAAGCGAGTAGATGTTGGTGAGTGGGGAAACATGTTGTGTCTGTGTAGGCTTTTACTAGCCCATATAAGGTATGTGTCTCAGATTCAAACGTTCACTTTTGATTTGGAATGAGGCTACCAGGTATGATATATCACTTTGCAAATTTCTCACAGGGAAGGGCGAGACCACAAGCACAATTCACGCACTGAGCATTTTTCACTTGTTGGAAGCATCAGGTGAAAAGATAAAAGTTTTCCATCTGTATTCTCATTTGGAATGATATCTGTTCCTATTTTATGACTTCAATTTTGTTGATTATTTTGTTATTTTATTTTAAAACCGACTTTTTTGCTGTTTTCATTTTAAATTTTATTAGTTAATATAGATAATAGGCCTACTCTAAAGGCCAATATATTTTTGCATATCCAGTTACAGACTAACTGGACAGATTGAATTGAAGTTGATTGAAGTTAAATTGAGTTGAAAAACAAAGTAACACGCAATTGAGAATAAGTTGGAAGTTATCTTGAAATTGAGCACACTGTGTTGTGCATACTTGCCAGCGTGCAAAACTCTGCCGAGTTAAAATCATAAATATATTAATCTTGTGAAAATCTTGAGAAACAAACTGACATACTATTGAACATACCTTGGAAAACAATTCAGTATATCTTGGAAAACATAAATTGACACATAATTGAGCATATACATTATGAGAAATAAATTCAGACAATTGAAGAAACAAAATCGATTCAAACGGAAACAAAAGCAAGTCTGCAACTAGGGCTGGATTGCCCCTAACATTAAGCAACTCGAGGGCTCAATTGAATTACCATTAGCAACTAAGAGTTCAAACCCCATTTATTTTAAAATGCTAAAACTGGGCGCGAATGTTCATTGTGCTGTTGAAGTTCTTGACTAACATATTTAAATTTGCTGTCTCTTAAGTCTTGTGTTGTAGGGTTACAGTTGATGATTTTGACCCACGAACTTAGGAGTGGTACCCTGGGGACAGGAGAGGCTGTTATAGCTGCAAAAAATTTTAAGCAACTTTTAAGCAACTTTGAAGGCTAAAATATCCAAAATTTTAAGCAACTTTCAGGGCTGGACCAAAGTCTAGTTGCTTATTAAAAAAAGTGTATATGGTTTCCTTTGGAAGGTTTGCCTTGTTTGCTTGACATACCATGACGAAAGAGACATTTCAATATTGTTTTTATATAGATTTGTTTGCTGTTGTTGCTACTATTGTGTTATTGTGTTGTCGTTTAGAAGTGCACCTCATATGAGTTTGTGCTGAAGCTTTAATGATGACAATGATGAAAATTCGGGATTAACATGTTTTGTTATTGTTTCAGTGAATGTCCAGTTTAAGGGCATATGGCTTAATATATGACAAAAGCACTGTACAAATAAACTATAAAGCCACATGAATAGTGCGTCATTTTTGGGTTAATAGACCCCTGTAGCCTAGAATTTGTGTCTTCCTTGAATTTGTGGCCAAAGTCAGTCATGGATAGATAATTATGCAAATAATTTGTCTCGCTTCAGTGTGGAAATTCTGATCAATCACCCACTGTTAAATCAAAGATCGTGTTCGGAATCAGAATTTTCTGTTCTTCTATCATCTTCTCTGCTGATTGCTGATTATTTCATCATTTTTATCTGCAACCCATATCTTCGACCTTGATTTTTGCCGTTTACGAGGGTAAGTTGTTCCTCCTATTTCAAACTAAATAAATGTTGCTACTAATTAATGTTTTTATCCACTGACCCACTCACCTGATTAAGTTTATCCTGACAGGTTTTTTTATCCAGATAAGGGCCAGCTTAGCACAATGTAAATCGGTTGGACCAGCCGGCTAGGCTAGGCCTAACTGAGAGCTGGAAGAAGGGAGCCTATAAACTTGATAGATTTGTTTAAAGAACCTGGAACATAACTATAAAATTTAGGATTAATATACACATTTTTATGAAAACAGCTAAAGTCTTACCTTGTCGATATTTCTTAATTTTTAGAACATTTTTGCCGCATTTTGCTATCATTCTTCTTGAATCTTGACAGTTCTTTATTTAAGATATAGAAACTAGAAGAGCTCTGCCCTGACACCAGACATTTTTAAAACACTAGATTGATTTTCTAGTACCTTATCAAGCTTTTAAATACGAGCTTTCTTCAACAGGTTCTTTTCTTCCAACTGTCTACCAGCAACAAGGCCAACAAGCTACCCCGATACGAGCCAACAAGTGTACCCTGGTATGAGCCACTTGTACCGGGGTACACTTCCAGAAGGCGATGGCAGTCAAACAGCATGCAACACGTAGTGGGAATTAAGGTGTTTGTCACCTGTCACCTCTGAAGGCTTTGACCCCTAAAATAAACTATACAGAACTATATACAACTAACACAATACAACTTTTTATATGTCAACAACCTAAGCAAACAGCTGTTGAAATGGTAGAAATTGAGTTTCTCAGCCTGACAAGAAGTAGAAAAAACAGGTACTACTAATCAACTACCTCAGTTTCAAATTCTAAAATTGGTTTTTTTCATAACATCTCGAGCTGCACAAAGTCATGTGATACAAAAAAAAACTAGTGGTTCACAACCAAATTTAAAAGTTTTTCAGAAATTTTTCATTTACCAGTGGAATTTTCCACAAAATGGGCCATAACTGCCGAACCGCTTGGAGTAGAAATTAGCCACATACTTTACTGTCATCAGCACAATGCAGCGATCATTTCTATACCAATTTGCACCCTTATTGACCTCCAAAAAAAAAAGCCTTTATGGATACAACGAAATTCCTTTGATCCCATTGTTTTTTTGAACGTCGATTGTTCACCATTGTTCACCGTCAGCGGGTCACGTGTCGACGTAGATTATATAATAGAGACTAGCCGGGGGCGCTCGCTACGCTCGCTTCCCGGAGTCCCTCAAGTAAAAAAAGTTTAATGTGGTTGGCGCGCTTCGCGCGCTGCATTCGCTCCCGCTCATGCCCTTTCCCACCCCACGTACATTGTTTTGGCTTGCCCTCGCTCCCCTGTCTATCTATTGTCACGATTGCAGTGTTTAACATGCATGGAAATTAGTTTTAGCGATCAGCCTCGTTTTCATTTGAAATCCTCGTTCTTTGAGATAAGCCTCGTACTGATGGTATAGTAGATAAGATGCAACATCAAAGTTTGTTTTGTTTTAGGGACAACAACAATTAGCCTGCTGTTAGTTGAGTGCATTCATTGACACTTGGCTGTGGTCCTTTGTCAAGCTAATATGAACAGTAAAGGATGATCTATGATGAGCATCCAGAATTTAAATTAATGTTGACTTACAGAGGTATGGTTTTGTTTCCATGATAAGATGATACTGACGCATTGATTTTTAATAAAGCAATAGGTATATAGCCTCCGATACTTGCATTTGTACAAAGATGTATATCAGTAGATCTACAACGTGAAAGAGACAAATTATATTATATTTAACATGTTGGTATATTACTATAAAGGTTAATAAAGAATTAGATTTGGATAAGATGGCTGTTGGGAGTTAAATATGCTGTTAGTGAAAAATTGTTGATGTTGATTGAATGTATGTCAATATGAAAAGAAATAAAGAAATGAATATTGATGAGTATGACATGATATTACAGTATGACATCACAGACCAAACAGATCATGTAATGCAATTGGCACAAAGAAGCTTTATATAGAACATAAGTATAAGCACCGTAGACGGTGGGTAACCAATGTAAAAGTACTTCATAATCATCATGATTGGGATGGGAATTGCATGGTGAAAGGGGTTTCATAGGAGTATTGGGCTTGACTGGTAAGGCAAAGAAAAGAAGGCAGCCACAAAGTGGAAAAAATCTTGAACAAAAATATTATAACCGAATTAAAGGCACTGGAACATGTGGGTTTAAACACTCTTTCCCAAAACAATAAATATAAGCCATGAAACATAGGCGGAGTTGTCAATTTTGGCCTCAAGAAACTATATGTTATCAATGAGTGAAATACAATTGGCCTAAGCAATTATACGGGAACTTGAATAGGGTGAAACTAAAAATAAACACTACTTACTCCTGAGCTGTGGCAAAATGAATGTTTCTCTCGGCTTTACTTTTTCTTATTTCAGCATCAAGTCCTGTTGCGATCCACGATGTGGGAAACGAATATTCGGAGAGCACAACTACCGGCATGATAAATTGCTACGTTGAAGAAACATAGCATAAATGAAAATCATAGAACAAATTCTATTGTTATGCAGCCTCGTGTTGACGTGATGATGCGATTGAGCTGGATTGGCTAACAATGAACGCACGCAACCCAAGAGAACTCAACTGAATAAAGAACATGCTGGCATTGCGTCCTTCTTTTCGTTCTTTCTCTTCTCCGACTTGGTCACCGGCGATGGCAAGTAGGTTTTCCACATCGTTTTATATCATTGCGATCTTTGAAGTTACATCTTTAAAATAAATTTGTAGGGTTTTTGTGAAGGTTTTCATTCATTTTCCCAGTGTATAAGACTTGAGGAAATATAGTATTTGATAAAGTCCCTTGAGAGTAGGCCACATTTCAGAAAAAGGGATGCTAGAGTTAAGACACATTGTATGTATTGGAAAATGAGATAAGATTCTGTACTTCTTACGTTTTGTTTCATGTATTATTTGTGAATTTTAGGTAGTGCATAATTTGTGTGGTGCGATTAAGTCAATAAGCGTGTTAATGAGGCCAGTTGTTGGCTACCTATTCTTTAGGTAAGTATTGAAGTAAAGGAGCCCTTGACTCATGCGAAAGTCCATCTAGTTCATTTATAAATACGGGTTTGCAAATTTTTAGAGTTTAAAGGCACTGTGGGTGATGAATATTTGTTGGCGAAATGCATGGTTTTTGAAAGGTAATAGTCTTGTTATTATTTTTGCAATGTTATTATTATTAATTAGTATTCAAATCTACCATTCTACACATTTTAACAATGAAGCAAAACAAACAAATAACAGTGAATGAAAACGAACAAAAACAAACATTAACACAGTTCACATACAATTATTTTTTGTTACTGTCCCTGCCCCTAACCAAATATAAAATTTCTTCCATTGGCACATTTGCCCACATGCACCTGGTTTTGTCTTCAACCTTTTTTTCTTTATTTATTTTTTTTTCTTTTTTATCTTTTTTGAATCTTCTTTTGGTGAGAATTTTTATTTTTATTTCCTTAGATGTTCTGTTGGAAAGAATACATTGTTTAAAGAGTTTAAAATGAGCAATATGTTTTATGCGTGAATGAGGTGGGTATTTACCATTGCAACTTACGCAATTTCATTTTTTGTCAGGTGCCTGCCTTCGAGGCTCACAAAATTAAACTTTGTTTCCCTTTTAATTGATTTAAATGTGGTGCCACATTCTCTTTTCAGGGAAGAAATATCTTTGAAGTTGAATAGCTACGACAAATAGGACAACAATGAATTTAGAAGGGTGACTCAATATTGTTAAAACACAGGATACAATTGTGTTTCCTTGTGAAACAGTTGGAAACGTTGGTATTCACAACATTTATTAAATTTATCAATATAAAGATGAAGGTAATTTCAATTTCACCTCTGTTTCCTCACCACAATGAATCATTGTGTGCTCATTCTTATCAATGTTGGCAACTTCACCCACAACTGTTTCATTTGTTTCAGCCACAATTGAATCTTGACTGGCAACTTCGTGTTCAGTATCCATTTTTGCACTATATGTAAATATATTGTCATTCAATGAAAGGTGAGTTAATAGGCTATCAGTTGTTTGAATTTGCCTCTACAGTTCTCTTGATGTAACAATAATATATACTTTTAATGTATTAATATGACACAGTTTTATTTTCTGCAGATAATGAATAATAATTACCTTTCTTACATTTAAGGGGATAGACTAAATGCAGGCAGAAAATGCAGAAATATATACATGAACTTACAGTATCAGTAGTGGCGAAAACTATCTATTTCAAGTGAACCTGTTAAGGATAAAATTGTTATTTTATTGTGATAATATCCATTGCAATGGCAATTGTGACGTAAAATATAGCAATTTGAGCTTTTTTAAAGCTGTTTAGTTATAAATAGCCTGTATTTTCAGTTGAAAGTAAAAGCAACATTAAAATTACATGTACTCACGTGAATTGTTGTTTTTCTTGTGGTGAGTGAAAAAATTTTTTACGCACGTTAAGTCTTCTATGACGCAAGAAAAATTTTAAATTTCGCGCCGCTATTGTTGTTGCTAGGACGCCGAAATTCCCGTGAATATCTGATGATAATAGTATTAGCTCCAGGACATTACGTGGTGCTGCATTGATTGCATTGTGATTGTAGTTTTCAAGAGCAAAAAAACTTGTAATTATGCAATAAGTATTAGAATTGCAATTACTATGAGAATATACGTATTTTTTAAAAGGAATCTAAGTGAGGGCCTAGTTGTTTAAGTTCGTTATTTTGAGATCTCTTTGACCACTTTGTAGTTGTAAAAGTTTCTTAGTTTTAACTTTGGCATTTGGTGGACATAATTAGTACAGACGCAAGAAAAGCATTGAAATTCATCGCTTTGCTGTGTGAAAAGGTAAGAGGTTAACACATGAAGGAGCTGCATATAATGTGAAAGTACTGAAAATCAATGGAACCGGCTTCTTAATTTTAAATTGTGCAGAAATATTAATATTATTGAAAATTAAAAAGTTCGTTAGTGATTTGGCCTGTAGTAGTAAACGTTCCTTAAGTTTTCTACCTTATACATGTAGGTTCCTTATCAACAGTTCCTTATAAAAAAGATTGTAACTTGAAGTTGCCATTATGTTGTAATTGTTCTGAGGATTCAATAAGTTTCTGCGCTTGCATGTTAATTGTATGGCAAAGCTCTTTATGATATAAAATACATTGTAAGGTGGTACTGCAGTTCATGTAATACAGTGTCTATATACTGAAAACGTAAGCAAGTGTCAATGATATATACAATTAGAATGTTGTTGACTAAAAAAAACAGAAATACTTTGTCAAGCATTTTTCCACAGTGAATGAATGAAGGGAGACACCATACATTATGAGGTTCTGGTTAAAAAGATGTCTACAATGGGAAATTATCACAATGTATTATGCAAGACTTTCAATATTCAAGTAAGATAACAAAGACATATATATAGACATATAGGTTATAAAAGGCATTAATAATGTTTGCATGTGTGGTAAGACCCATCGTAGCTTGTTTTGTCCAGTGTAATGGAGGATTCTATCAGTGATTGATACAATGTATGCTTGCCAATAAATTTAAAAATCTTGTGTTGTAATGGTTGTGAAATCATTGCCATCTGTGCCTGGCACACTGAGTTTACAACAACACATCTACCTGATAAGGAACATCATTAAGTGACAATGAGGAAGAATTAAGTACAGTGGAATCCCGCTATAACGATCTCTGTAGGGACTGAGAAAATAGTTGTCAATAGCGGGAGTTCGTTATACAGAACGGACATTTTCTTATGAAGAACTCCTTCCCAGAATCCAAGGGACAGGAGTTTTAGTTTGTAATAGCGGGAAGTTCGTTATAAACGGGGTTTGTTATAGTGGGATTCCACTGTACGTACAGGATTAAAAGACTGTAAGTGATTTGTTAAGAAAACATTTAGTGATAGTCAATGTAGAAATAGTATTCAGCCTTTATTTATTCAGTCTGCTTTTCAATTTGGGTGCATTAATTGATTTATCTATTGATCTGGAACAGAGAGCCCCATACCTTGAATATTATACCTGACATGGGAAATAATTTGAAGAGAACATTTTGAACCATAGATTGAATTTTCCATTGCCTTTAACTAAATGAATCTGTACACAAAATAGAAAATTAATGAGTGTGGTAGTCAAAAGAGATATGCAATGCATGTGCAATGAGGAAGGTGGTAAGCAAATAAAGTGTGGATCTTTCTCAGGGTTTGAACTTGACTTTTACTGGTTTCCTTCATGTACATCACAACAATTAAACATTTTCAATAAACACAAAGTTGAAAGCAGGTTCATGTGGGGATATCAATGAGCTTTGCTTGTAAAACAAAGAAGGCAGCCACAAAGTCAAAAAATTGGTTAGGAACTATATTCACGGAAATAAAAGCCTCAGGAAGATGTTGGTAGAGCAATGCACATTTCTTCTGAAAACAAAGTACAGAAAAAACATTGGAGAATTTCCAAAATTCTGGCCTAACAAACTATGTGTAAACCGTGAGTAAAGTAGAAATGGCCTAAGCTAAGCAATTTCCACATAACATATCAAATTCAAAGGGATGAGCGTGAAAATATAGATTGTTGACCTCTGATTCATAGCAGCCTAGTTGTTTCCTTTATTATGTCAATAAAAGTACATCACCTTTCTTTTCTCTCATTTCAGTAGCAAATTCGCTTATATCTAAATATCCATTGTTTCATTGTCCAAAATGAAAATGAACCTTATTTACCTTTAGTCAACAGCAAGGTAGTTGTTTCCTTTGAGCCAGGAAGGCTTTATGAGGTATAATTTCATTGAGTTCAGCAAGAAAATCCAACTCGATGCCAATTGTTGGCAGACAGAAACTTAAACCCGACAGGCAACAATAGTGCGATGATGAGACATAACATAGATGAAAATCATACACAGACAGCACAAAGGCGTTTGAAATGGGAGACAGAAGTGTCGCCTCGTTTCAATGACATTAGCAGAAATGCATCTAATTAAAAACGAAGTCAATAAATTTTGTTATGATATTATTGAATGGAGATTTATATGGGACAAATACACAAATATATGAATATTGAAACTCTAACGATCTATCTCCTGATTATCTGCTATTGAATACGTAAATCGCTATTCTTAGAACGTTATCATTAATGCGGAAGATCCGAAGATATAGACTACAGTACAAAAACATGTTTTGAAAGGATTTGGATAGATATTTGTATTGTATGCGAAGTACGAATGCGAAAAGTTCAATCATGATAGAGTTTACTATTCAAAGAATTGGTGAATGGTCAATATCCATAAAAATTGATACATACAACCCGTAGTTCAGGTTGCAAAATTGATTGGTTAAGCGACGTCTTTAGCAAAATGACAGTACCTCAATTTGGATTCTTCAATAGCACTTCCTCTCAGCAAGCATACATCTCTGCCACGGCGTGAATGTATTCTTTCAATAACCGCGTTCGTTTGTTTTGAGGATTACATTTGTACATAGCAAAAAAAAGAATAAGATTGCCAGTTACATTAGTTAAAAGCTCGAACACCAGCGTCAAGGAGTAACCTTTGTTCGAGTTTTCCTTGTTGGTGAAAAGTGCAATTGAAATTTGGAAATATATAACAGTAAACACAAAGGGGCCTCTATAGATTTTAGATCAAGTGTTCATGTATTAAAAGGAGAGGGGGGGATGTTATTGATAGTGCGATGTTTTGCAAAAAGTAACTATCCTTAAGGGACAACTTGCAGTTTTCACAGAGTAAGGAAATCCACTTTCCCATAGGCAATATCGGAGAAAATGGCAACGCATAACTCTTAATAATCGGGCGCTACGCAGGATTCAGGACTGTGCCGACTGTTGTGTGTGGTGCAGTCACCCCTGGACATGTGGAGGGTGTAATGTCCAGTTGGTCTCCGCAGATCAGTGTTATCTAGAATGAATGCATTCTAGAAAGATGCCAGTAACAGCTGTACATCACACTTATGTGCGACGTGATCTGCGTTGACACACAATACCCGTACCCTTGAATGTGTGTATGTGCGTTTTGGTAGGCAGCCCTCTGTAGAGCAACTGTGCAGATGGTCGCTCCAGGATGAAGCCTTTACAGGACTTCTTGGAAAACAATGTTCTTTGTTTTCCTGTGTGTTTCCTCTGGGAGGAATACTTTTAGCCCGTTAAATGATGTTGCTCTTGACATGGCCACATATAACTGACCATGTGTGAACACGGGCTCAGGTAAGTACAAACCAACATACCTCAGGGATTGCCCCTGTGCCTTGTTGATTGTCAAGCAGTATGCAAGTCTGACTGCAAACTGTCGGCGTTTCATTTTGAACGGCATTTCCGTGTCCTGAGTGGAGACTGTGATCTTGGGAATCATGACCCCTTGTCCTCTGTGCTCCTTCGTAATGATCTCTGCCGTAATCATGTGACGTCGGAGATGCCGAACTATGAGTCTTGTTCCGTTGCAAAGACCTTTCTTTGGATTGAGATTCCGCAGAAGAATGATCGTTGCACCAACCTAATGCAATGAATATTATTGTGATTAATGACGGCTTTTTTATGGTGCACTACCTTTGCACATAATAATTTAATGTTAATACGATGAAATATTGTACTCTTCCTACCTTGAGTTTAAGTCTGTGCAACGGCATTCCATTCGGAGTGAGTTGGTTGAGAAATTCAATGGGGTAGGCCTCTTCCTCATCTGGATCGTCTGTGACAACACTGTCTGTGCTGTAATAAGTTCTTTCGGCTGTTTGAAGTCTGTCGAGAATTAAGTCATTCACTTGATGTGATAAGTCATTCTTTGGAGTCAGACAACAGCGTTCAGACATTGTTACAGGATCCATCATTAGGTGTGAATCTGCTGTGTTCGGCCTGGGAAAAATAA